>CAJVPZ010004320.1:0-10078 GCA_910592135.1 Racocetra fulgida | reverse complement strand
AAAAAATTTGAAAATTTCATATTAAAATATTTAAAATTTCCAGCTTCAGCCGTTTCCAGCTTCAGCCGCAACAATAACTACTTTTTAGTGTATTTTAAAATTCAAATATAGTTTTTGTCTAAAAGTTGTGTCAAAGCTAACTTTTCTGAATATAAATTATAAAAGGTTAACTTTCTAGCTCTTTTAAATAATGGTTGTAATTGTTCTCAAAAAGTACTTTAAAGTGTATAAATAAGTTACCCAGGCAATCGATTTACACCAGCCAATCAGACGAATTAGCCCATGAAATTACTGGCCAATCAGATTTCAAGATCAGGTGTAACGCAAAAAATCAACTCCACAAAATCACTCATAACTCAACATCTTATCTATGAAACCACCTTCTGCGCACTAACAAAAAGATTTCCTTGCGAAATTTTGGTACTACTAAAGCTCTTTCTAACCTAACTTAATAGCAAAACCTAACCTTAATCTAACAGCGAAATTTTTTTAGCGAAATTGCTATATAGTATCCAGTAATATTTCCTTTAGTACCAATCGCTTCAGAAATTTCCGAAACCAATTTACAGTTTTGGTGGCTGGTAAAGAGAAAATACATGTGATGTTTGACATCTGACATCAGGATGAGAATATGAGAATCTATCAATTAAGCCGATCAAACGATAAAGAATCTTAGCTACGTACGTGATACGTAATAAATTTTGATCAGCTAGGATTGCTACGCCACAGTGGTACCTGTCAAGAAAATTTCTACCCGGAATTTTTAAATTACTCGGGTAATTTGTCGAGGTAAGAACGTTGATGTTATTACGACTGATTTTTCACACGGTGTGCAACGTATAAAAAATCAATTTTACAATACCGGATCATTCGGGTAGTACATGTTATGATTATAATCCAACACCATTTTTACTAATAAAAATGGTGTTGGATTATAATCATAACATGTACTACCCGAATGATCCGGTATTGTAAAATTGATTTTTTATACGTTGCACACTGTGTGAAAAATCAGTCAATAACATCAACGTTCTTACCTGTAGTCTCAAATAGACCCGGAACCGAATAGAACAAACCCGGAACCGTTACAGCTGTTCACATAACTTTTGGGATATCCGGTTATTTGACCAAATCGATAAGTAACAACTAAGAAAGTTATAATAAACAGTTTCGTTATAATAAACAGTTGAAAAAATTATCCAATATCGATGTTATCGTGCAACTATGATCATGGCTTAAAAAAATCATTAGCCTTATACGTCATCAAAGTATAAATAGATTAGATGGTCGATTAAAAAATTTTTTTTCAGAATGCTGTTAGAAAGTAAAATTTTTTTCTTTCGCACGTACTGACGTAGTGTTTTCTTTTTGCACTTTTGTGCTTTGATTTTCGTTCGTTCTTTACTTTTGAACAATTTCTTACATTGTTGGTTCGTATAAATAAATACCCTGCATTAAATGTCGTCATTAGTTAACTGATGATGAGAATTTGCTACTGTTAGAATTTATTACCGTTCGTTGAACAAGGAAATTTACCATTGCTGCTAACGTATGCAAGACTTTACTACCATTAATAAGCTATAAGGATATAAAAAAAAAAAAAAGATGCCAAAATCGAAGACAGCTTCACGTACCAGTACCAAGGTTGCTTTTTTTTTTGTTATTGTTATTTAAGTATTATTTGGTTAGTCAGAACTAAAAAAAAAAGATATTGAATAACAATTTTTTAGACGTTCAAATACACTGAGCCCTCACTTGATGATATGAAAGCTATCCGTGAAAGTTCCCACGTACAATCAACACGCAAAGCGACCCAAGTATGGGTTAAAGGGTTGGAAGATTTTCGTGCAGATGTTGGTTATGAAGGAAAAATAGAGGACGTTAATTCAAAATCAGTTTTAGAGGATCAATTAGCTAGATTCGTTTGTGCAATGAGGCGTAAAGATGGCAAAGAGTACCATGCGTCTTCAGTAAGGAATTGCATGGCTGCAATTTGGCGCCATTTGAATGAGCATTCTGTTTTAGAAAAGCCCGTTGACATACTGAACCCAAAAGTTTTTTATGACCTTCATACTGTAATTAATGGAAAGCTAAAAACACTTTCTTCAGTGGGTCTAGGTGAACGTAATGGGGCTGATGGTCTAACTATTACTGAAGTCGATCAGATCTTGGCAAATCCTATGATGCAGCGTACATCTTCTGAGGGTTTATTACGTCGTATATTTTTTTATAATGCTATATTGTTAGCTTTACGTGGTGGGGAGCATCAAGATCTTAAGGTCAATAACTTTGTGAAAAGGTATGATGGAGGGATAGATGTTAAGCTATACAGATCTAAAACGAATCAACGGGGATTGAGTGATTGCGACGCACAAGCTGAGACAATTAGCTTGCCAAATATCAAAGAAATTATTGATGACTATGAACTTTACTTTACAAAACGTCCAGCAACTGTTGTTGCAAACTTTTATCTAAAACCGTGTACTGCAAATGATAGTAAGTAGTTATCGGTTCAAAAATTTTTTTAATATTCTACTATAATTAGTTTAAGAGTTTTTTTTATTCTTATATTTTTAAATGTAATTAATTTAAAATGTAATAATTTAAATTCATTAATAAAATAATTTATTTATTATAGCTGAATTTAGTACGCGATGGTTTTTTACACGTGCATTGCCTGAACGCACTTTGAAAGGTTATTTTCGCCATATTTGTGAAATTACTAATATTACTATTGGCGATAGAATCATTTCAAATCATTCAGGTCGTAAGACCGCTGTCCAGGTATTGAAAGGATTGGGTTACTCTGATTCTGTCTTATGTCTATTACACGCCATAAGACCCAACAAGGCTTAGCGTCATATGAACGACCTAAGTCTGTAATGCAACTACAAGGACTAAATGGGTTTTTTAATGCTTTGACATTCATTGCAAATTCTTCACCATCCGAACCACAAGGTCAAGATAGTGAAATATCTGAGCAAGCCGAAAAAACTATTGAAGCATTTGGCGATTTTACATTAGCAAGCAACTATTCATCATTTAATACAACTGAAGAATTTTCAGCAAACGACTTACCCGAATTTCCACAAAATGCACTAACTGAATCTCCACAAAATGCACTAACTGAATCTTCACAATATGCACTAACTGAATCTCCACAAAATGCACTAACTGAATCTCCACAAAATGCACTAACTGAATCTCCACGAATTGCACTAAGTGAACTCAATCAGAATGTGCAAAAAGAAAGCCGAACGAATCTGCAAAGCCAAACTCAAAACCTAAAGCAAACTGAAAATCAAATTTCTAAAGAGATTGGGGGCCAAAACCGTGAAATGAATAAGGAAGCATTGGAAAAAATTCTTACCGGGAACGTTTTTCATAATTGCACTTTCAATTTCGGGTCACTATGAATAAAAGTAATTGCTCACGTTAAATTGTAAAAAAAAAAAAAAAAAAATTGCAATAAATTATATACTTAGCTTAATTTGCAAATAATGTTACATTTATCAAATCTTAAAATTGAATATTTGTACGTTCGTTAATAAATTGCATTTGTTAATAAGTTGAATATTTGTGCATTTGTCGAATATCGGCTTGTGTAACGTATTGTGCATAAAAATATCAAGACAAAAAATAGCCATGATCATAAGAGTTTGCACGATAACATAAGAGTTTGCACGATAATATATAATTACTCATTACTAAAATTAAAAACTAATCGAATCAAATTATTCGGTCAATTTTTACTAGATGTCTCTAAAATTATAGAACAGCTATAAAGCAAAAAAATCAAGTTTTAATAGAATTAAGCAAATTTACAAATTTTTAATATTTGAAACCCATAAATTTTATTAAACAGAAAAAAATATTTTTAATTATCTAATTTCCTTTATTAGAATCATCAGGACGCAATTATCTAATTTCCTTCACCAGGATCTCGAGCACATTGCTATTCATACTGTTTTACCAGACAATCAATTCCACTTATCTGTTACTATATCATTGCTAATACTGAAGATTTGCTCACTTGGAACACTCATCACCAGAATAGAAAGTGAATCTTGAGCAAATTTTGCAAGATTGGAATAACTAGATTCATTTGTTTCCACTATTCTAAAATATTAATATTCAGATTAACCAATGGTACAAACAAATATAATTCTAATTCACTTTGTTATTCAAGTATAATCTTTTATAAATTTGTGACAATATATTCATTTCAGATGGTTCCTAATCAAGTAGGTTATGTCTTAAAGAGGCATATATTCAGTTTCATATTTCTCAATTATACTAAAAAATCAATTGTGTACAAATATTTTTATTTTATTTATTTATTTATTTTTAATCTTCAAAGGTAGTATAAATATTTTTATTTAATTATTATATAATATAATTAATTATTATTTAGTATACATATTTTTAATTTCAGCAATAAGATGTAATAGCCAGCCAATTATTTTAAAATACTTAAACTTAAGTCATAGATCTAAGATTACTGTTGTAAGACCCAATATATTCATTTTTTATAATAATTTAAAAGTTTTTTATTGTAGTCTTACATTTTTTAACAAGCCATCATTATGTTTATTCTTTCTTAATTATCTTTTTAAGTATTTTAATTAATATATAATAAAAAAAATAGCTATTAATAGTATTAGATATTTCTGCTTCACCATTTCAACTATTGTTAAATATTAAATTAAAAATATAAGTAATCTAATTTTTAAAACAGTAATAAAATTACAAGAAGCTTAATTTTTTTCTAATCCATTTCAAAAAGTGCATATAGTTATAAATCTGATTTAATATGAAAATAGCATTTAGAATAATTTGTTTTTTTTTATATTTTTTTTAATATTAAAGTAACTACTTTGGGGTCTGACATGTTTTATTGAACTTTGAATTGAATACTAGAGCAATTATATAAGCTACTTTTGACTTTATTACATTAATGAAAGTATAGTTAGCCACAAGTACAACTTTAGTCATTATCTATTTAAAGATTTCACTATATATATTACTATTTATAGTTATCTGCCACTTGCTATATTTGAAATCTGCTTGTAAATCTTCTATTTAAACTCTTTGATTAACTTAGCACTATTGGATATTCTCTTCAAAGAAAAACTGCTACTAAGATTCCTTAAAACTATTTTATTCTTATAATAAACCTACTAAAGCAGTTTATGTCTTACACATACTGTATATCACCTAGATTTTTAGTAACTTATATCTAGACCATAGCCAAGTACTTGTGGCATTTTACCTCTGCTATTATTACTTATTCCTTGCTTTTGCAAAGTTCATCCAAACCTCAGTATCCACTTTATAGACTATTAACAATACTTCGATACCAACTATCAGTGCCTCAAACAAGACCCAGAGTAATCTATGTAGGGGTAAGAATATAATTTGCTTATTTTTGACTGTTTTTTTTGCAGATCTTTTTTATTTTAAGTAAGACATATGCTTATTTTTGACTATTTTTATGCAGATCTTTCTATTTTTAGTAATTTTTTAAAACTTTTACCCCTACATAGATTGCTCGGGATCCTCCTCAAACTTCCAATTCAGATAGTCCAGAAGAGACTAGTAGCATCCTTTAGTATTCTGAATAAATTCTTTTTTTTATGATCATCTAGCGACCTGGTTATATAATGCTTTTGCTAAACACTTGATCCTTATTTAGTTTACTTCTGGTGTCTGATTTTTAGATAATAATCTTATACGTAATGCTATCAAAGATCTGTGCTACTTCTCTATTTAGGACTTCTCAAATGGGCTTCTATATTCCTCAATTCCTTAGATTAATTTGATACTTCATTCAGGATTTATATAACTCATACATCATATTATATTTCACAACCTCCTAATACAAGTTGGTAAAACCAAGGTTATAATTGCTGCTCCGATCAATATGTTATACAGTTTGCTATAACACATTCTGTAAATTCAAATTTCGTTACTAATAGGATTCAAACTCTTGTTTTACTTAAAGATATAACAACTTACCAACTTCACTAAGTCACCACATCTTCATTTAGAATAATTTGTAATATTATTGTATAATTATACATGTTATAGATAGAGTTTTAGCATATGAAAATTCTAAGGATTAGTTTTAATAATTTTATATCATGTACTTAACTAATAATCCGCCTATAAACTGGAGAATAAGCGAAATGAGATGTGCTTTTAATTAATATACAGTTGGCTTTCTATAAAATCATAAAGTTGGGAATATAGTAAATTTTTTTCAAAATATGCTTATATAGGAGTTGTGCTTATATAGAGATCTTTTTCTTATTAATTAAATCATAGTTTAGCCTAAACATAAATATGATTACATATAGTGTAATTATATAGAAGATGACTATATGAAGGAACAACTGTATATAATTAAATATATATATACACATATAATAAATAAGTAGAGTTTTTATAAATATATAAATAAACAAAACAATTATCTTTTCTAATTCACTTTTTACATTTTTAAACATGTTTTGTACTGCCAAATTCAATATATAGGCAAAACATCATACTAATTGTTGTGTAGTATCAAATAAAATACCAGTTTGAAAAAGAAAATCAGAAAATTCTTGCAAAAATTCATTATTTGCAGATATATTATTATGTATAATAGTCATTATTTTTGAAATGATACCCATTATAATATGCTTGCTTAGCTTAACTAAATATTAGATATAATAATAATAAAATGTGCCATCGCCAGTTAAGTCAAACAAATATATTACTTAACTTAACATATAAGAGTATTTTAAACAAGAAAAACTAAAGAAAAACCTAAACTAAAATAAAAATACTATAAAATAACTAAATGAGAAGTCAAAAATAACAAGATTTACTTAAGTATAAATCAAAAATATCAATAAATTTACAAGAAAATGCAATAAAAACACTATAAAAACACAAAAAAATAACAGTTTATTACTAAGAAAATACAAAATAAAGAGGTTTTTTAACAAGAAAATAATCAAAAAAAAGGGTCAAATATACCCAGAAACGATGTAAATATTCAAAGAATTAATTGTGAAGCATATATTGATATCCCTCTGCCTTGAGAAAAAGGCAAGGTTTATATATCTTTCGATAATGTTATATAATAATGACACATAATAATGCTAGGAAATAATGCTATAAATCATTATATTACTAATGTAAATCATTGCAAATCATTGCAATAATACTATATACTATTATTTAAGTTGTTATAATGCTAAAAATAGTTATAAAAATGATAACAACATGAAATAACACCATCTAATAATGACATCTAATAACATTATATAATAACTAGTATAATAGGTGGCGCTTCACGCTATTCATTCAATAGTTAAGAAAAAATTTGGTAAATTTTAAATAGAATATTTAAGTAAATTTATTAATATGTACTATTAAACTGAAATTAAATAAGCATTGGTGATGGCAAATATTAATAAGTTATGAAATTGCAAATTTAATAAATCTTGAAACTTCTAAGATATATATTATTTGCATATTTTGATTAAGTGAACATAAGATAAACTAAAACTTTTTAGAAGTAATAAATAATAAATGCAAGTAGTGTATTATATCATAAGAATTGCTCAAGTGCTTAAAGTCGAGGGATGAAAACATTAGTGAAACACATAATGTTTGAAATTGTTATTAAAAAGAATCAACTATGCTAAATATTTTTTAAATCATAAATATATCTACCGATCAATATTATAAATCTGCCCAAATCATTAAACTACCTGCTGTTGAAGATTGTAAGAGTAATGCAATCGAAACTAATTGATATTTTTTTATTCTAGTTTAAATAAAAAGAAAACAAATATAGAATATGTTAGTGTTTAAAGTAATTTTAATTCATTATACAAAATGTATAAAAACAAAAAAAAAGGAAAATTTATTCTGCTTAAATATAAGGAAATAACTCTGGTTGGGATACAATCCAGTAGAATATAATCCAGGTATGGTTGAAATGTTCCTAAATCCACGCAATCAGATAACATTCGAGTGCAAACTTTGGTTGATATGTCATATAGCCAAATAATCTGGCTAAATTATAAATTTATTTAGTCTCGACATTAGGGTTAGATTTTTACTCAGACTGTTCGAATTAACAATTGGGTAATTATGTCATAATTGTATATCGATAACCCAATTTATCAAATCACCTGAATATTGTTACGAATAAAATTTTAGTTTCTTTATTTTTGTATATAAAATCTTTATTTCTTTTATTTTATTATATATACATATTAGTTATACGTACAATTCCAATTACATTCTGGTAACAATGCTCAATTTTAGTATATTTATTAATTTCTTTTGATTATTCATAACTTATACTAAAATGGTAATAATGATGAGTAGCTTAATGGCTTAGTTGCATGAAGATCAAACACACCACGTAAACGTTGAAATCTTTGCATAAACGTGATTATACTAATATTTGCGTCCTGAAATCATACCATGTTTATACTTATCTGAATTTCCCTTGTAAAGTATTCTTTGAATTTGACTTGTAACTTTAATAAACCCTTTCGAGACTCAATTCGACGGACTGAATTGATTTGTAACTTTGACTTGGATTATCAAGACTTGGATTCTAGAACGGTTGTGGAATCAGATATTGCTATTCACCTTAGTGACTTGCGGGAATTGTGATAGAGAATGATACTTACGATTGGTTATTTGACCTTGTTAACCCTTCACGTGGACTTAAAGTTATCTCAACAACACTTGATCATCGTCTCACCATCCTTATTAAGATATCCCTAACAGCATAGCCTGTAGTTTCTTCGCCTTATTATCACCACCTTAATATTAAAACCTTTGTTCCATAGTGTCATATAGCCTAATAGACCTCCGATAGCTATAAACGACTCCCTTCGCTTTTCCAAGTTTATCATTATCTCCCCGTACACCGTTGGGGTTAAATTGGCATTCAATCCACATAATTCTATTAAGCTCTCCCAACAACGGTTACAATTTGGTGCCGATTGTGTGGAATGAATAGTTAACCCCTAAAAAAAAAGTAGTAAAATATTTTATTATTAGACCATTGAATATTAAAGAAAACAATTGAAAAAAAAATTTTCTATCTATGAGCTGGGAACAAGAATATGGCCCAATATTTTAATTCGACCCCTCAATATAATTTGTTTAACTAGCCTGACCAACCCGCTGCTGTAGAAAACCTGATTGCGCAGACCAAGGCTCTTATCCAGCAAATACAAATCACCTGTGACTCATATGACTATAGTAACAACGTCTTCCAACCCCCTAACGATATCATAACAAGCCCGACGAATTTCAAGGAAAAAGATTTGCAACCCACCTCCGAGAAATATATAAGAAAGGTTTTTTCTAAGAAAACCTTGTGTCCCCGATGCCGAAGGAGAAGCCACCTCATCCTTGAATGCCCGGATGTAAAGCGTTTATCAAATCACCTGATCACGAATTGCAACAATGCATAATATATCTATCCAAAAAAAAATCACTTGATCACGAATTGCAACAATGCATAATATATCTATCCCAAAAAAATATCACCTGACCCAATCATTTAACTTATTACTAAAATCATCTGATCACGAATTGCAACAATGCATAATATATTTATCCGAAAAAAAAAAAATCACCCGACCCAATCATAAATTGTTTTTTCACACATAATATAATATATCCAATCAAATCATGAATAAAACACCAATCAATGCCCAGATCTACAGACAGTTTTCTTTAGTATATAATGTAATGATATAAAATAATGCTATAAACTAAATAATAAAGCTATTATTTCTAAAATTAATAATGCAATTAAATGACTATTAATACATCATTCTAGAAGGTCCTGGAGCATTCTGGGGCACCACATGTACTTGTATTACTTGTGTAGCCTTATTCTGTATACTGTTACGTTAAATGAATTAATAATTTAAATATTAAAGCAAATATTGCTTTAAATGGAATTTTGTAAAAACAAAAACTGAACTACAGCAAAATGTATAGAAAAGTGACGAAGTGGATACTAAAACTTGGTCCTATAAGTAGAAGC
>CAJVPZ010004319.1:0-10079 GCA_910592135.1 Racocetra fulgida | reverse complement strand
AAAACCGCCGCCACAACATTCACCTCAATACCACATGGCATATATGTGTTTGTTTAACTCCCCCCCCCCCCCCCCCGCGCCTGAAGCCAAAATATTGACGTTAACCAACTAATTAACTAGAAGCGGCCTTACTGTAAAGTGTCATATAAAGGACCTTCCTATATATCAGTTCTTTACGTGGGACGCTGCGCGGGCGGAATTTTTCAGAATTTAACAATTCTGGCCCGCATTGGCAGGAAACTACTATAATGCGGCCTGTGCAGGCTGCGCAGCCTGCGCAGTAGATTCAAAAAGTCTTCGATTTTCCATCCCTATAGACCTGGCGCGAATTACGGGATCTAGAGTATTATATCGGTACGTGTTAAGAATTTTTCGATTATATATAAATTAAGTGCCCTTTCTATGAAAATTATATTCCTTAAAAGTCGATAAAAAAACTGTTACTTAAAATAATCAATTAATTTTATTCATTACTTAATAATAAAGTTATTGAAACTATTGACGTTTGACGAAACTACTGACGATTGACGAAACTCTTGACGAAATTAATTTGCCAATAAAATATAAAAATGCAGTTGACCATCTTTCAACAAGCTCCTTCATTACGTCATCTGGATATTCTGAATCTTAAAATTTTTTTCAAAATTACTGTTCTTTCATCGTCGGTTCTTTCTTTGTCAGACCCATCGGATACATCCGGGTGAGTAATGCAAATCATCGGGTAATGTCGGATAATATGTCAAAAACATAAACCGGGTAGATATAATAATGAACAAAAAATCAAATTTACATGGACTAATTTATTTCCATTAACTATTTTTTAATGACTCCTAAAGAATAAATCCTATTTTTAAGTTTTCTTATACTTTTCATATAAAATTTAAGTCTCGTCATGAGTTTCGTCATTCGTCATGACGAAAGGTTTTGTCATTTGTCAGGCATCATTAACTGTAGCTTGAATGTCAACCAATTTCTCACTACTAATCGTAACTGAATTTTATATTGAATATCCTCTTATAATTATCTATTCCTAGATTAGAACAATAAATATTATCATACGATTTCTCTAAAATGATTGTTCGAATTTAATTTATTCCTAACATTCTTAAAAAATAAAGTTATTACCGGATATGTATGTTGTAACCATCGTATGGGAGAGCTTCCATTAATCATACCGAGTTTAATCCGATGGTTGATGTGAGAAACGAAGCGAGAACTTGATGAAAAATAAGGGAACACGTATTTCATGGTTATTAGGCATTTATTATAGAAAAGAATGTATTATCTATGTATTCTTTATTTAGAGATGATTCAGAGTGCATACATTAGATAATAAACTAAAGGCCATTTATATAAATTCTAAATTTAGGTACGTTTACGCTCCAACGGCTACGTTTACACTCACAGGTAGAACAATAAACCTTTTTCACAAGTATTATATTCTTCCAAATTATTTGGTGCAATCTGCAACTTTTCAAAATATTTTTTCTTTCACAGGTAATATAAAAGGTTTGAAATATTTAGAAGATATTTAGAAAGGTTGCATATCACACCAAGAATGTTTGAAAGAATACTTGTTGAAAAGGTTTATTTTTCTACCTGTAACTCCTATAGCTATGTCTACACAATCATTGCCACATTTACGCACCTACTGCTACATCTACATACATTAAGTAGCATATATTTTTGTTTCAACTTCGGCAGTCTTGCAAGTAATCCTTTATTAAGATTATTTTGTCGCAGGCTGTACAAGATACATTAAGCTTAATATTTAGACCTGACATCTTGCAGTTACTTCTAAAAGCACTTACAAGTGATCTGTTACACTAGGCAAATAAATCTACAAGAGACATATTATGATAAATCAATGGAAATTCTGGTGATCACCTATTTTAGAAAATCATATCAGACCACCATCCTATAATAGATATCACCAATCTGATGATATTTTCTCATAGAAAAGTGAAAAAAGTAATACTAACACTAATACTAAAAAAGGAGAAAAGGGAAAAATGAGAGTAAAAAAATCTGATAGTTATAATTATAAGCCTGTGTCAGGCTAACAAAAATTACATATTATAAGATAAATAAGCTCTGTATTTAACTTTATTCTAATAATATATCTAATCCAAACAAAAAAAACAAAAATAGCAGATTTAAACTAAATTAGACTAAACTAAACAGAGTAGTTAAAAGGCATCATTAGTTTTGAAGTATTGTTTAAATGGTTTCTTTCAGTTGAGGCACATTGCCTAATTGTGTTGTTCTTCAAATGTATTTGGTTGCTTAATTCAATTTTTATTGATTTTGTGTTTACTAAAAGTAAACAACCCATTTTGGAAACTAATCAAACCAATTTGAAAAATAAATAATATCGACTATTTTGAAAAATTATGTGTTGATCTTTTGGAGGAGATAAGCTGAGATGTCTACTTTTTGACAAAATTTTCTCAAAAAATGTAATGAGTCAATGAAACTTTGTGGGTTATTCTTTGTAAGTTTTACAGTTATATAGAGACTATCTACAGTTATTTTAATATGCTTAGTATTAACCTAGTCTTCTGTATTCTCAGAATATCCTTCTGGTTTAGATGTTGTATATAATAGAGAAGTCTGCTAGCAAGAAAGCTTGACCTCTACAAAAACTGTCCAAAATAGTCCGCTCCTTAGTTTTATACTCTTGGTATATTATTGACAATACATCTATTTGTAAAGATCTAAGCATATTATCACCCTTTGATGTCTTTTATAATATTGACTGTAGTTCAAATTTTTGGACTTGTTGATCAGAGGATCATTGAAAAGAGTTTTTGGATCAAAAATTGAGTAGCATACATATTGATATGATTAAGCTACTAAAAAACATATATAATAATGCTTAATACTATAAAAGTAAGATTAATATAACTATATGATGCTTTGCACCCATAATTTAGTATAGAGATATGGTAAAGAAATTTTTTATTTAAAAGTGCAATATGTTCTATAGAATAGGTAAACAAATTCTGCAAACTTTGCAACTCTAATATTAAAAAGTTGATGATTACTAATCATTAGTAAAGCTTATTTCTTATATTGTTCATCTATTTTATAGAATATCCAAAGTGCATTATATTATATAAAAATTAATGTATAGTATAATTACACTCAGATTCAATTAGAGCCTTCACAAGATGCTTTATACTCTTATCAAATTAGCTATTTACTCCTTAAGTAAGTTATTCCATTCTTTTTTTATTTCATCTTTTAAACTACTAAATTTTTAATTTTTTTTATTAGGTTTATTTTATAAGTCCTCAAACATTCTCAATTAGGTTTTAATCAGATGTTATCATTAGTCAGAAGAGAATTTCAACAACATTTTCTTTTTCCATACCTTCACAATTTTTAAACAGTGTTTTGGGTCATTGTCTTTTTGCAGAATCTAACTATTACAACTTTTACCAAAAAGGTTCACAGCAGAAGGCAGAAGAGTTGTTTTATACAGAGTAATCATATATTGCATGTTAAGATTATGTTTAAATCAAATCAACCTTCTAAAACAAAAGAAAAAAATATCTCTATATGTGAATTTTTAATAGATGCTTAACAGAACAGATTACTTTTCTTGTTCTAACAAACTGCCAAGTTTTTTTAACTATTAATACAAGTAAAAGATATTTTTATCAGTAAATATTATAAAATTCAATTAAAAACTTTATTTCTTTATTCATGAAAGTTGTTTTTTTGATTCTTCTTTCTAAGCAAAAGGTTTACAAGTTTTATATAATAATAAGCTTCACCTTTATCAAGATGTCATTGAATAATATGCATATTAATATTTACATTCTGTTTTAGAAACTCATAGCAGATTTTGGTGTTGAAATATCTATATTCTCTTTTGCTACTTCAAAATCTAGTTATCATGTCTTTTGATATTAACTCTTTGATGTTACAATCTTGGTTTGTTGCTTAGATTTTTGCTTTTTTGCCATCTTTTTATCCTTTTTTACACTGTTTTTTCATTACAATAAACCTGTTTTACTATCTTATACATTGAAAGCTTGAGGTTCTTCAGATAGTAGTTAAAAAGGTGATTTCATATCACTTATATAAAGGAAGAGTCATTTTTTTTATTTGAACTTTGTGCATAAACAACATGGGTATTTTGCTAAATACACTGGCTGAAAAAGTTTAGTACAATCTGCATACATGATGTACTATACCTATATGAAATTTTATATTTCTATATATGAATTTTTAGAAATTACAGATATAGAGAAACCTTTGTCAGGCACTGTATATGGCAACTTAATAAATTAGATAAATACAAAAGTAAAAGATATAAGAAAAAATTATCTATTACAATGTATATAAGTATGTATTATAGAGAAAATTTTAAATATCTTGAAATAGAATACTTATTATATAATTAATGTCAAATAAACTTAATTATTTTAATCACACTGTTTCTTAATTAGAACATTACTAAATCCTAACACCAACATTTAAAATTTTTTTAATAAAATTCTAAAATATAAAATCTAAACAAATTAAAATTCTAATAGTATTAAAATTCTAATATTGGGTATAGTAACTTAGTGTAGTTGGTAAGTTGTCGCACCTTATACAACAGGACAAGAGTTCAAATGCCACCACAATAAAATTTAAATTTATAGAATGTATTATAGTAAAACTGTATGATATATTGATCGGGTCAGCACCTGTAGCCTTGGTCTCATCAACTCATATTGAAAGGTTATAGAATATAGTATAATATATAAGTTATACAAATCTCAGATAAAGCAGCCAAATAAATCCAAAGAATTGGGATACAAAAGCCCGCTTAGGAAGTCCTGAGTAGAGAGATAGCACAAATTTTTAACATCACTACATAAAGAACAGAAGGTTAGGCAAAAGCACTACACCAACTAGACCATCAGATATTTAGAGAAAAAAGGATTTATTCAGAATACTAGAGACACTCACTAGTCCCTCCCAAGCTATCTAGATTAGAAGTTTGGAATACTAATGAGTTGGCATCAAAGTACTGTTAGGGTAGAGCCAGAAAACACGTGTTTTTTATTTTGACAAAATTACTCTCTCCCTCTAGGTTTCTTATTTTCTAAATTTTTTTATATATAAATGTGTTTTTTGAAAAGATTCCCTCCCTCCCAAAAAAAAACACGTGTTTTCTGGCCTTCCCCTTAATAGTCTGTAAAGTAGATGCTAGGGTTTGGGTAAACTTTGCAAGTACAAGGAGTAAGTGATGGTAGTGGAGGTAAAATGCTGCAAATACTTGGCAGTGGCCTAGGCATAAATTACTGAAATCTAGGTAATACATGTATAGGACATGAAACACTTTAGTAGATTTATCATAAGAATAAAGAACCTTTCTATATGGTAGTATGTGTCTGCTTTAAAGCCCTAAGGAGCTTTCACAACAATTCCTTTTCAGAGAGAATATTTGGCAGCACTAAGTTAATTAGAGTAGTAATACTTTCGTTAATGTAACAAAGTTAGAGTGCTTATATAGTAGTTACTCTGGCATTTAAACTATAAAGTTCTAACATTAAAAAAAAAATTCTAATATTCAATATTTTGATATTCAAAATTTTGACACTTTTAAAATTCTAATAAAATTAAAATTCCAACATTTAAAATCATATTTTTAAAATTCTAACAGAATTAAAATCACAATATTCAAAATCTCAATATTCAAAATTCAAATATTCTCAAAATTTTAACAGTATTAAAATTCTAATATTCAAAATTTTGATATTACCAAAGTGTAGCACTAACAAAATCTTAACAATATTAAAATTCTAACACTCAAAATCTTGATACTACCAAAATCCTGATAGTATTAAAATCCTAATATTCAAAATTCTTAATATTTTTAGACCAAACAGCATTTAATCTTAATATTCAAAATTTTGATATTACAACATTCTTGATGTTAACAGAATTTTGACAACAATAAAATCTTAACATTTAAAATTTTAGCATTACCAAAATTCTGATACTAACAAAATCTTGACAGCATTAAAATCCTGAAAGCATGAAAATTCTATCAAAAATCTCAGCAATATATAATCTCAATATCTAAAATTTCAACTAAAACAGAATCTTTACAAATATAATCCAACTAAACAGAATTTTAACAAATTAAAATTTTAATTAAGATAGAATTGCAACAAGTCAAGATCTTAATATTTAAAATTCAAAATGGTCAAAATCTTAACCATCAAAAATTTTAAAGAAAAGATTCTGATTAAAACAAAATCTCATAAATTTATAGCTGTTTTATAAATTTTGAAACATCTGACAAAATTAGCTGTATAATTTTTAGCTAATTTGATTAAGTTATCGATTTTAACATAATAAATACAATATAAAATTTAAAATCAGGTGATTAATATAAAATCTTTATAAAGTTTTTATTTTAAAATTGTTCAAAATAGTTATTCTTATACTGTTTTCATTATATTATTACAAAATATTAAAATAGAGAATATTTAATTAAATACTTACTTTACAAACTATATATAACATCTAATAAACATCTTATAAATATTCAAAACAGAATAATTTTGCCAAACAAAAATTTAGAAAATTCAAAATATTTAAGAGATTTTTTTATAGTGAATATTATAAGACTATTATGAAATTTATTTTTAAAGCATTTTCATTAACAAATGAAAAAAATCTTTACAAGTCTTATTAATTCAAAAATTATTAAAACTTAGATGCTAGCAAATATTCTACAAATTGAGTTTTTAAACACTTAAAAAAATGAATTTATTAATATAACTCTACAAATTTCACTAAATATTAATATTTCTTTTATTTTTTTATTTTCTTTTGTTTTATTATATTTTACTATATTATTATTATCATATTATTATATTATCATATTTATTATTATTGTTATCATTGTATTTCCACCTACATTTATTATTAGTATATAGCAATTAAAAGAGTAAGTATATAAATATCTGATTTTAGAGCTCAGTATCTTAAAAACTAATGCAAAAACCTATTACTGCATATTAGTTGATCCTCTATTTTAGGTAGAAGAACATTTTTAATTTTTTTTTAAATATTAAGATGACCACTTAAAAGTTGGCACATTTTTTTAACTTTACAGTTCGAATGTCAGATAACTACTATGTGAGCACCCCAACTTTATTATATTAATGAATGTATTACTACCATAATTAACTTAGCACCATCAGATATTTTCTTTGAAGAGGAATTGCCATGAAAGCTTCTTAGAACTTTAAAGCAGACATATACTACTATATAGAGGGTCTTTTATCCTTATGATAAATCTACTAAAGAGGTCCATGTCCCACACATGTATTATCTAGATTTTAGTAACTTACGTCTAGATCACAACCAAGTACTTGTGACATTTTGCCTCCACTACTGTCACTTACTCCTTGTCTTTGCAAAGTTCACTCAAACTCCAACACCCACTTTACAAACTATCAACAGTACTTCAATACCACTTGTCAGTGCCCTAAACTTTCAATCCAGATAGCCTGAGAGAGACTAGTGGGTGTCATCTGGTATTCTGAATGAATTCTTTTCCCTCTAATTATCCAGTATCTTGGTTGATGTAGTGCTTTTGCCAAATACTTGGTCCTCATTTAGTTTGCCTTCAGTGTCTGATTCTCAGATAATAATCCTTTATATAGTGCTATCGAAGATTTGTACTATCTTTCTATTCAGGACTTTCCAAGTGAACTTTGTATCCTCTAAACCTTTGGATTTATTTGGCTGCTTCATTTAAGATTTGTATAACTTATGCATTACACTATATTCTACAACCTCTCAATACGAGTTAGTAAGACCAAGATTACAGGTGCTAACCCAATTGATATATTATATAGTCTGCCGTTATATATATAGATAACTATATACTATAAATTCTGTACTATTTGCCATATCTATAACCTGACTAGGGGATTATCTATTTAAACCTTTGTAATACAATTATCCTGTGTCACTAGAACATCACTGCTATATTTGTTAGTCAAAAAGTCCTGGATGCTTTCTATAGCCTTAAATCTATCTTCAAGATATTATTGCTAGAGCTTTCCATACTCACAATTTGGCTAACCTAGACTTAGATAACTTATGCTAAGTCTAAAAACAAATATTTATAAGCTGTAGTTGCTACTATTATCTACTTTTGCTCTTATAAAGTTCACTCAAACTCTAGCACCTATTATACAAACTGTTTACTGTTTTTCTAGTTCTCCAAACTCCAAATTCAAATAGCTCAAAAGGGTGAATTTCTTCTTCTAGTTTTCCAAACACCTCAGTTCTGTCCAGTTCTAGTTCTTCTGTTAATAATCTTTTATGTAACACTATCAAGAGATTATGATACTTCACTACTTAGAACTTGCTAAACAGGCTTCTGTATACTCTAGCTCTTGAATTTACTTGGCTGCTTCACTTGGGCTTTATATAACTCATATGTCATACTAAATATTTCACAGCCTCCCAGTATAAGCTAATATGACCAAAGCTACAGATCTGATAATCTATCAAATTACACACAATCTGCTGTATCAAATACTATAAAATATACAATAATAATATAAATAATATAATAAAATTTAAGAAAAAATATAATAAATATATAATAAAAATTGTTAATAAAATTCAACTAATTAAAAATTACCTAATAAAATATATATAATCTAAATAAATTTGACTAATAAATTTCTAATATAACAGTATGATATATATAATCATATCCATCTTCCTGTTCAACAAGTTTGACAATCTTATTGGCAATATATTGTTCATACTTATTTTGTTTTATTTCTGATGGAATTTTTTTTTTTTTTTTTTTTTTTTTGTAGTCAAGGTTAGCCTCTTTGGCTCGTCGCTTTTATTAGATTATAGAATCATGTGGTGCCCTTTCAAGAGGGTCCCAGACAAGTACATTCTGACGAAGATACATTCTAGCCATATCTACGCCTTTTGATCACCTAATTAAGTAGTTATACTAAGTACTACACTAGATGCAGTACCTATAACCTACTATTATTTGGATTATCCAATTAAACCCTCTGATCTAAGTTTCCTATGCCAATCCATCTAGTCTCACCTGGAACATGCAATACATTAGTCAGTCCAAGTTCCAGGATCGTCGCAGACTACCTATAGGACTACCAGCTTTTAACCGATTCATCCTCGAGTGCATCACCTACTAGAGTAGTTCGGTACCCACTATTACCATATTACCTAGTCTACTTCGGTAACTTATGCCTAGGCCAAGACCAAGTATTTGCGAGCCGAAGCCGCTACTGTTACCTACTCTGCCCTTGTAGAGTTCACCCAAACTCCGGTTCCTCCTCTTCAAGTCAACCTGGTATCTTCCTTTTCAGTACCCCCTAGCCAGTCTTCCTAGACTACCAATCCAGATGGCCCGGATGGGACACCTGTTCCTTGGTATTTGCACTGCAGATCCTTTTCCTCCGGCGATTCTGGCGGCCTGGTTGGTAGAGTACCTTCCCTCTGAATATCCAGTCCTCGTCCAGTTATGCCAGCCTCGGGTGAAGCCTATCCAGTAGCCACCGTCGAAGGTTTGTGCTACCTCTCTACTCGGGTCTTGCCAAGCGGGCGTCCATCTTTCCAGTTCCCTGAGTTTATACGAACACGAGGTCTTATCTTGGGTTTGCACCAACTAATACCGGCTTGCATGCCTTTGTGTAACTTATACATTGCACAAATGCACATGATCTCCCAATCTTGTTAGTGCCACCAAGGTTACAGAGATCCCGTTTCAACCAATCGTCGAAAGACAGTAGCCATTATACAAGCAGAATATTCGAAATTTCGTCGTTGGTGGGTTTCGAACCCTCATCTGCCAACATGCCGCTTGGGGGTGCAACAACTTAACCACTTCACTAAGTTGCCACACCCTCCTTATAATTATTTTTTTCGATGTTAAGATGTTATTAAATCATAAGTTCATACACTACTATACAATCTTGTTGCTTACTTATCCCTTAAATTGTAATACAGGCAAATTTGCCTGCGTTTATTTTTTTAAACTTTATTTTTTTAATAAAATCTTA
>CAJVPZ010004318.1:0-10079 GCA_910592135.1 Racocetra fulgida | reverse complement strand
TAATAACAAAAAATCGAATTCTTCTGTATAATGATAATTATTCGGGTGTTGAGATGTAGATCCTATAATAATGGTCAGACTAAATAGGTGCAAGGAATAATGATCACCTAACAGATAGCTTATTTTGCAAGCCCTATAGGTGTAGTAGTACAAACTTGAAAGATAATGAAGCATTTGTATAATAGAGGAGTTACACAAAGAGATACAAACTGATAAAAGGTAATGTAAATCTATGATAAGTTTCTGTGACCTATGTAAATCTGGTGGACTAGTCCTGAATAGGAACCTATTTGGCAAGTTCTGAATAGAAAGGTAATGCATACTTTCAATGATTTTAGAAAGTTTAAGAAGAGAACCAATAAGCTGTGAATCTAGACGAGAACTAGGTGTTTGGTGAGCACTATACCAACCAGTCACCAAAATCAACTAAAGGAAAAAGGCACAGACCAGATATTCAGGTTAAGCCAGTAAGAAAGCAGATAACACAACTTTTAGACTAAACAGTCTATTTGAATTGGAAGTTTGGTGAAACAGTGAAAGGATTCTTAATTAGATGAGTATTAGAGCTAGAGTATGAGTAAACTCTATAAAGGCAGAAGTAGGTAATGGTAGCAGCTTCAGCTCGCAAATACTTGTTTTCAGACTAGACATAAGTTATCAAAGTCTAGATTAGCCTAAATGTAGGTATGGAAAGCTTTAGCAGGTTTATCTTGAGATCAAAGAACTTCTTAAAATGGTAGAGACCGCTTTAAAACCCTAAGCCAGTATATGAAAATAAGGTGATACTAAGTATTATCGCTTGGATATAAAAGGGTTGGTATATAGTTGCAGAGGGTTTAAATGAGTACCTCCTTAGTTAGGGTGCAGGTACAGTATCTAATGTAGAATCTAGTAATAAGTAAATACTTAAATAGATGCTCAAAAGGCGCAGATATAGCTAGTTATACTCTACAAATATATACAGCCATTAGAATGTTTTGGCAATTAAAAATACTACTAATATTCAAATAAAGAGCAGCATAGCAAAAAGGTCTCTTAAAACTAAAAAAAATAAAATAAAATAATAATAGTACAGAATTAAAATATATTTGGTAGCCTGCATTTGAGAATAAATTAGTTCTAAATCATGGTTTAATTTAAGTTGTAAAAATACTGATATAACTGTAAAAATGTAATATTAGAAATATACAATAATAAAGTTACAGTCAAAAATACCACTTTAAAAAAAAAAAATTTGGTTTAAGTAGGCAATAACTAAAGTTGTATATGTATCTATATACATTCTTGCTAAAATATACTCTTCTTGAAAAAGGTATCATATAATTCTACAATTTAATAAAAGCAATAAGCCAAAGAGGCTAACTTTGATTATAAAAAAAAACAAATTTGTTTTAAGTAAGAACTGAGATTTACTTAGTAAAATTTAGTGAAATAGTAAGAAAAGTATTATAAAAGTTTTTGTTATAGTGGGTTTGGGCCCCATAGCTTACTGGTTAAGCTCCTAAACCTTTACAAACAAGGTCAACGGTTTAAGTTAAGCTGGTGGCAAAATTTTGAATTTGCTACTGTAACCTTATGAAGCTATAATCAGATGCAAAGCCCTGTGAAAAGTCCAAGTGCAAGTACAGTCTAGGAATAGGAATTTTCAGAAGAAGCTCTGATCATGGAGTGCAGGCATTATGTATAACAGTGGTGTCACAAAAGGTCTAGGTTATAGAAGATTGTACAAGTTAGTCCTCTAGTTAGGGTGACTCAGAGGCAACACCAACATTCCTTCACCCTCATATCAGGCAATACCAATATCCTCACATCTAACTTGTGGAGTACTTGCTTAGAAGAATAATCAATGTATTATACGTATTAGTTCTAATTTGAAAATGGTGCTAAATACTTGCTTAAAAGAGTAATATGATACTACTAAAACTGGAATGATGAGAGAAGGTTAAATATGTGAAAGGGCTGTAATAAAGAATTGGCTTTACCTAAACAAGAAACATCTCTGGTAGCAGGAAACAACTAGCTAAAAAAAGTAATTTCATAGAGGCAGGCTAGCTAATCTAGTATATCTAAAAGCACCAAGTCAAAGCTCTAGTTATATCTATATGAAAGTCTTTGATGAAAGAAGCCAGAATATACCAACAATAATGCAACACCAACTAATGATAAAGAATCAAGTTGGAAGTCAAAGTGAATTGGGGTATGCCTTCTAGTAATATAATACAAAACCTACAGTTGGAAGTAGAACTGCTTGCCACTTAAGGAATTTTGTGGTGTTAAGCTGGTCTTTAACAAGATAGATTATTAAAACAACTATACAATATGGTTCTGGTAATATATTATATAAGGAAGTACAAACAAATTAGTTGGTACCACTATACCAGAAAAAAAACGTTAAGTTCTGAGGTAGGCAAACTAGTGGCAGCAGCAGGACTTGGCTTGAGATATGGGTTAGTAGTACCTAAGCAGATAAGTAGAAAATTAAGATATTCATGAAAGAGATGATGCATGAAAAAATGTAAACTGGTTAAGGCAGTACAAACCCAAAATAAGTCCTTAATCGACAATATAATACCAACTTAGTCATCTGAATATCATCACATCACTGCTTAAAACCACAATATTCTCAACTAAACTAAGAAAGACGCTATAGAATTCTTTACCAAAACTCTAATCAATATAGATTATCTAGCCAGAGTAATTACATATTATAATCTTATTAAAGATCAAAAAACACCACTTGGCCTTATCACTAAACACTATCATGGAACTTCTAAACCTGAAGCAAAAAAATTTCTCTCTGAAAAATTCAAAATTAACTTTCAACTAGTTGAACTTGAGAATTCTCTTTTCTTTAAGCCATTATCTCCTTTTTGATAAATATATCTTTTACAATCAATATGGATGCAGCCACCGCTTTACTAAAAGAAATACCCATTGTATTTAGTAAAGAGAATGATGTAAGTAAGCAGGTGATAAAGCCTATTTACCTGAAGGCTTGTGATAATGACAGTCAGACTCAATATACAGAGCAGGCTACAAGTTCTTTAAAAATAATGAGAACTAAGTATATAGTGAGTGACTATGTAAAAGATACTAATCTGGCAAGTTTGCGATCAACATTCTTAGAATCCTGCAACTTGTTTATATGCTACAACAAATTCTTACAATTTTATAAACTACTAATAATAATGACTGAAACTACAATTGCATTATTTATCCAACATCTGCAACAAAATATATCAGAAAATTTTAAACCTGACCTAAGATTTTCTATATATAATTCACACCACAAAGTATATATATATCTACCCAATAAATTAAGCATACTTCAAAACTATCTAATTAACTATTAAGATAATTAAAGAATTTTTACAAACCCCACTTAAATTATATACTACCATATACTCTGCTTCTCTAACTCATTTGTTTAATGTATCAAACTTTGATAATAATTTATTTTAGATAATAAAATAGAACTAACTCACTTACCTGCTCAGAACACTATTCGCTACTACTATAATAACTAAACTATATCTACAGAAAACATACAAGATTCCAACTTCTCTCTACATCTAAATATTGCTACTCACAACGTACAAGGATACAACATGCCAGAGAAACGATTTTTATGGGAAACCTACTATCTAACCCACAATCTACATATAGTCAGTTTTATTAAAACAAAATCTTTAATAACACAAATACAAAATTCCTTAACACAGACCACTACTCCTACTATTGGTCAAACTTACCAGACACCAAAGAAGGTATATGCATTATGATTCAAAAACAATTCCAGTTCTATTATTACAAAATTCTTAACCACCCAGAAGGTGCAATTGCAATAGATCTATTTTTCAAAAATGATCACAAATTTTAAATCATTTCTGTCTATCTTTTCTTAACTAATATAACATATCATAAATTAATACAAAACAAAGTCATAACATAGATACAACAAAATATAGCATTAAACCTACACCCAATAATCCTTGGTGACTGTAATGCAAATACTGATACAACTATATTATCAGCTACTAAATTTCAACTACTTAACTACCTATACAGTACTAATATGTATGACTTAGCAGACCACACTTGGCAAAGCACCTGATATCAAACCAGAATTGATTATATATAGGCTAGTGATACACTAATACCATATCTACACAAATTTGAAATAGACAATTCATCATCTTCTACAAATAGTGACTATCAAATCCTGATCTCAACCTGGTTGTTCCTATTTGCACTTTCTAGAACTAACCAAAAATTCAAGTATAAAAGAAGAGTATTTAACTACAAATCAATATCCAAAGAAAACTGAAAATCCTTTATGAATCAAATCAATTCAAACATAAATATATATTAAGTTCTCACCAATACTGATATAATAGAATCCCTTGAAAAGACATAGCATAAAATATAAACCTGTATTATTAATGCAGCATACCAACATATCTCTAACAGGAAAATTATAACAAAAAACTTTTTTCATTCATTTACTCCTAAAGCAATACAACTTCACAAAGACCTTAAAACAATTAGACATATAATACACTAGGTTCAAAAATATTTTATATATAATATCACATTGCCAGACAATATACTAGATCTAATTGACAATCTCAATACCAAACACAACTTCACCATTAATACACCACCACATCTTCAATCAGACCTAGTCTCATGGATACGAGAAACCAAAAAATACTGAAAAACACTATATAATGTAAGAAATCTTGAAAATGTACATCTTAAATAGTATATTAATCTAGCTACAAACAAAAGATGCAATCAATTACTTACTAACTCAACAAAAATGATAAACAGTATACTGAATCAGTATAAAGATACTGTATATTTTGAAAATATCAAGACTGTCACAGATATTATCAATAACCCAGATGACATTAAACAATATATACGTAATCATTATAATAAATAGACAGCACATTATCTATATAACACTACAATCTTTGACTAAGACTAGAAAGCAGAATATCAATTTAAACCAGAAATAAGAACAGAATGATATGATTCTGTACTTAGAGAAATTAGTATAGAAGAAGTTATACAAATAATTCAACAGCTACTCAATAACAAAATATATAACCCATCAAAAATTAGCTATGAAATGATTAAACATATTAGATCCAATATGTTATAAGCCATTACTTCACTCCTTAACAGATGTATCAATACCCAAAACATTTCTAAACAATAGAAAGATAGTAAAATCTATCCTATTTCCAAAAAACCTCAATTCGACAGAAATCTTAACAATACCAGACCAATCAGTCTAATTGAATACATTAAAAAACTTTATATCAAAATTCCTACAAATTGATTGATCCAAAGGGTGTGGCGACTTAGTAAAGTAGTGAAGTTGTTGCACCTCCAAGCTATAGAGTATAAGTTCAATTCCCATGGAAGGCGAAAAATTGAATTTAGAAAAACGGATTCGGCAACTATCATCGTGGCTGGGAAAACTCGAGACCCTGTAACTGTGGTCGTACCAAGATAAAAATTGGAAGATTCTGGAGCATTTGTGTAATAAAGGAGTTATATAAAGATATGCAAGCCGGTTTAGTTAGTGCAAACCCAAGATAAGTCCTTTGGAATCGCAGAAAGCTACAGAGCTGATACGGCGGTGGGGTACTCACTTAGGAAGTCCTGAGTAGAGAGGTAGCACAGATCTTTAATGGTACTACATGCAGATTACTACCTGGGGAACCATATAAACTGAATAGGACCGAAGTGTTTGGCAAGACACTCTACCAACCAGGCCGCCGGAGGAGTAACCAGAGGAAAAGAACCCAATTGTGGGGATCAGAAGCAGGTTACAGCCCTTTTAGGCCATCTGGATTGGTAGTTTGGAATTGATGGGATGACCGGAAAAAGTTTGTAGGTGTACTAGGGTTTGGGTGAACTCTATAAAGGCAGTAGTAGGTAACGGTAGCGGCTTCAGCTCGCAAGTACTTGGTCTCGGCCTAGGCGTAAGTTACCAAAGAAGACTAGGTAATACGGAAATAGTAGGTACCGGACTGCTCTAGCAGGTGATGCACTCGAGAATAAACCGGTTAATCATGTCAGTAGTTCTATAGGTAAACGCAACGATCTCAGAACTTGAACTGACTTATGTATCACATATTCTGGGTGAGGTTAGATGGATTGACATAGGAAACTCAGATCAGAGGGTTTAATTGGGTAGCTCAAGTAATAGTGAGTTACAGGTACGGCATCTAGTGTAGCACCTAGCACATAGGTAGTATACTTAATTAGGTACTCAAAAGGTGCAGATATGGCTAGAATATATCTTCGTCAGAATGTACTTGTATGGGGCCCCTTCGATAAAGGCACCACATGATCCTAATATCTAATAAAAGAGATAAGCCAAAGAGGCTAACCTTAACTATAAAAAAAAAAACAAATTGATTAATCCAAACTTTCACAATATATACTATATTCAACCCATACAATTATGTTGCACTTTCAGGCAACTCAACAAACAATCCAATATACTTACTCAACAATTTCATAGAAGACGCCACCTATAATAAAAAACAAATATAGATACTCTTACAAAATATGAGTAAAGCATATAATTCTATCAATTTACATCTTCTCATCAAAGCTCTACAAAGACTTAACATGCCTCTACAACTTACAAACATTATACAAAACCTTCTACACAACTGACATAACCAAGTTATTATCAACTTTAGACTTACAATACCATACTTAGTAAAGGATAGTAATGATCAGAGAGAAACTATAATACCATTACTTTGGCATATTTACTATGATTCATTAATCAACCACATATACTACAAATACAAAGGATACACATCCTCAGTTTAATGGCTTACACAACTCAATTCTACAAAATATAAAAACAAATCTATATCAATATCCATCTTAGTCTATATGGATGACATATTATAGCTTAGTTCATCTATAAGCCAACTTTAACAAATAACTTATACAGCTGCATCTTTTTATATAATGGCCTATATTAAAGTAAATATACAAAAATCTATTCTCATCTCAAACACCAATTCAATATTTCAAATCAACTTCATGAACTTCACTATTACTATACAACCTATACACACTCTATTTAAGTTTTTAGATTGCTGGTTCACAGCTATCCTTAAATACAACAAACAAATTAAACTTATTAAACAAGAGGTATCAGAACTTAATGATATACTTAAAACCAAGAATATAACAGATAAACAAGCTATCTATATTATCAATAATGTAATTATTCCAATCATAGAATACTGTATTCACAACATAGTAATTTCAAAAACTATTTGCAACTCTATACTATCCTCATACTTTACTACTACTTATCACAACACCCAATAGTATTATGCTTAACCACAATATTTATAGAATTAAAAACATCTGAAATATTCAACTACAACATCATATTTCTAACTTCTTACTTAGAATCAATAATCTAAACCTTACAGGTACTAGTACACATATAAGGCTTTAACAACTACAAAACAATTTATAGTCAAGTACCAATATTCTTCAACATTCACAACTCTTAATTGATGAACCAAATAAGAACACTACAACATTCAAAATCATATAACTACTTAACTAACTTCAATTTAATATAAATATTCACACTAATTTTATACAAATTCATATACTTTAATATCCCTATACAACTATTGAAAAATACTATACACACAAATTATACCTATTCTTCAAAAAACAACTATGCACAAAAAATATTATGTATTTTAAACAACTTATATCATTTGATAATGCATCTCTACTCAACTAGTTACATATCTCATTATGACTACAACACATCTCTACAGGTCATAAACCACTATGGTTCACGACACTAGAAAATAAAATTCTTACTGATCAACAAACCAGATTAATTAATACTCAACTACAACTATCGAACACAAACACTCTATCTTTTAATACTGGTTACTATAAGGCTAAAGCTAAACCTTGGCTAATCTCATACAATAATAATAATATAATTTTAAGAAAAGCTAGAAGATACAATTACCATGATGACTCAATATCAATCACATATTGGCAAATTAAATTTGACTATTCCCACACTAATCTCTATTCATCACCTATATATACCTATAAACTATGTACAGGATGTCTACTAAACTCCAACTGAATTAACAATACATGCACATTAAATGTTTCAGCCAATTTATCTAACAAACTCTTATATAAAAAAACAAACAACAATATTTTTAACAAACTCAATCTGTACATTAACCTACTAGACTCAATATACTCAATTGCACTACGTAATCCAACTACAATATCAAGACTATTAACTGTTACAATCTATAATGATGCAGTATTTAAAATCTTTAAGAACAACCAACCCTCACAAACTCTGCAACAAATAGCAATGAATAATACACAATATATATACAACTAACATTCTATACAGATGGATCAGTTAGTAATATTACTACTGAGTGATATGCAATAGGCATAGGCTGGGTTCAAACAGCTAACAACATTATACTACATAATTACTCTGCTACAATTCAACTCTGGCCCTCTTCTTACAAAGCTGAACTACTAGCAATCCTTTCTGCAATATGCACATGCCTATAAAACAGTAATATTACTATTTATACTGACTCACAATCCATAATATCTAAGTTTAACAAACTTGCTCAACAACCACCTGGATCAAACAAACAATATTCATATAACTACTAGCCAATTTGGCATATACTACTAAATATTATCAAATCCTACAGGTTAAAAATTAAACTTCAAAAAATTACAACACATAGCAATAATACATTCAATGATTTAGCCAACAGTCTAGCCAAAAACCAAAATCACACAATTGATCTTGAATTCTTACACAGCAATATTTACAATCCATCATATTACTTATGACATACAACTTACGCATTTAAGCAACCAACTTGTAGATTTATCAAAAACATCTGTAATAGCCACATTATAGCATTATGGTTCTCCCAATACCAAATGAAAAATATTATACCTCTTGTAACACAAATTGATTGAAATGTCACCTAGCTTTATTAAATAACAATTACAAAAAATTATCCTCCTATACCAACTTCAAACTTTGTCAAAAAAAAACTTTCAAAATTAAACTTATATTTAATATACTACCCACACTATCAACTTATATACTCTATATCCTCAATACTTTTCAGACATCAACTGCATTTTATGTAACTCCTATAAAGATCAAATGCATTGGCTTATGTGTCCAAGTGCACCTAATCTAAATACAATCATTATTAACACAATACAACAATTTCTGCAAGCCTCTAAACTTGACTTAACAAATACACAATGTCAAGAGCTACAGAACAAACTTATTCATCATCCAAGTTTATCACTTAACCTCTACACCAGAACTAACACAAATATATTCACAACTCTACAAAGATTTATACCTATTACACTTATACAAAGTATTAGAGAATATACAGACTTTAACAAAACAGCAATAAATATTACTATTCAACTACTCTTACAACTATTTCAGAATATATACAATCTAATCTGAAAACTATATTGTGCAAAGTTATCAAGCTGAAAGCAAGAACACAACATATCTATCCAAATAAACAGAAATCAAATCAGACAAAACATAACACCCACAGCTAATAACTCATGGTTGAGAATACTATATACCTACAGCTGCAGCTGTAGTTACCTGATCAACAACACATAAACAATAACTGCCCACCCCTTGAAAAAGCAATTAAAAAAGCATATACATAGTTAACTTCTTGGATAAAATATAGTACACCCACTAACAATATTATAAATTATAGAATCTAGGTGAGTTTTTAACCACTTTAGTAGATTTAGGTTGCAGATAAATTAGATTTTAATATCTATAGTCTGAGTTTTATTCTTGTAAAAATATTTGTAATTATTGGTTTTATTAACCAGAGAAATCTCTAGTAGATTTTCAATACAAATTATTAAATAAAAATAAAGACAAAACCTCACCTTAAAAAAAAAAAAAAAAAAAAAAAAAAAAAAAAAAAAAAAAAAAAAAAAAAAAAAAA
>CAJVPZ010004317.1:0-10080 GCA_910592135.1 Racocetra fulgida | reverse complement strand
TAAGTCTTGAAAGATAGAAATGTATAATTCTTGAATAGCTTAATCTCAAATAAACAGAGGCAGGATTGCCGAATTATAAAAAAAAAGCATAGGCTTACTATTAATATTAAAAAAAAAAAAAAAAAAAAAAAAAATTAACAAAAAAAAGTTTTTTGAAAAATTAATTTTTATAGTATAAATTTTTGAGTTATATAGTTTATCGCAGATGCATTGTAATGTACTCTTGATTAACCAATTAAAATATAAGATCAGGTATAATATTACACAATTAGAAAATTCAAAACAAGCATTCATTTTGCCAAAAATTGTTTATAATTCAAAATTTTACTTATACAACTACCCATATCCACCGATTTGATTTTTAGAGGTCTTTTTTTGATAAACTATTATACAAACTTTTGCTATTAAGTGACATAAAGAATAACAAATGAAACCTTCAAATAAAATAGTTTTTTGACTTCTATGTAGAATAAATAAGCAATAAATATTCAAAGAACAGCTACACTAAGCTGTAAAAGGAAGCATTATCACTAATTATTAAAGTATTAGAGTATTTTCAGATAGTAAAGGATTGGTTTGTCATTAAACAATCAGTTGTATAATGGATAAGAATAAATTCAGAAGCAATTTTTAGAAAAACTGCTTTTTTAACTTACTTTTAGCTAATAATTAAACATGTAAATATTAAAATATTCTATAAAAGGTATGGCGATTTAGAGTAGTAGTTAAGTTGTCACTCCCTAAGCAGCAGGTCTAGAGTTTAAATTCTACTAAAAATGTTTTTAAAACAATAGATCTGTATACTGATAACAATTATTTGATAATCAGTTAGGTATATTATCTGTAATTTTGATACTACTATCTTGAAATAGAAGCTCTTAAGCGATCTAAATCTAAGAAACTAGAATAATTGAAACTTATTTGGCAAGACCTGAGCAAGGAGGTAGTTAAGATCTTTGATAATACTATGAAAAGCTAAAAATCAGTGACTAAAGAATCAGACAAAAATTACAGGGCAAGAAGGATCTACCAACCAGGTTGTCAGAATCGCATTAGAGGAAAAGATCCTATGCTATGAAATTAGGAACCAAGGAAAGTAAAACCAGAAAGCACTTAAAGCCTAGATACAACAACCTATCTGGACTAACTGGTTTGATAGTTTGGAAGATATTGGTATAAAGATCAGTTTAATGTGAGTATTGAGATTGAAACAAACTTTATAAGGATATCAAATACTAGAATTGTGCAGTTTAATAGTTAGCTCTAACTGCTAGTAGTAGTTTTAGCTGCTGCAGAAGATATTTGTTGCCTAATCTGAAAATGTGTAGAATATAAAGATTAGAAGAGTATATACTACACCTCCTCTAGGCAATCTGGTAATATAAGAACTCTACTGAGTTATCTATAGAATTAGGATCAAATAGTATAGTATATATTGATCTGGGTGGCTTTTAATTGAAGCAGTATAAAGTTATAGACTGGCGTAATTATAGTGGTAATGCAGGATGGGAAACACTAGAGAGTTTAAATGGATAATCTTCTAGTTAGATTACAGGTGTGGCATATAGTATAAAACCTTTGGACAAACTACTTAAATAGGCAACTAAAAGTTGCATATATAGCTATATATACTCTCATTAACCAAGAATATACTACTAAAATGTCTAATAAAAATTGCCTTTTCATAATATTGCGAAGGTTAAAAAAAAAAATATATATATTCTATACATTTAATTATAGATTAAAAGTAAGTTTAAAAAACCATTGTTGTAAAAACTTACTTGTAATAAGTTTTAATAGCAAATAATTCTCAATTATGATTGGCTAATTTTAGGATAAAACCAAATCAGTAGATATGCTTTTGGATTCTAATAAAAAAATTTTCTTGCAAGATTTACTATAAGCCTATCTTTTGTATCTACCTTAATCTTACTTACACTAACTCTAATCATATAAAAAACCATTGTTTTGATTTTATATTATATCTAATCTTATGAGATGAATTATAATGCATCTGTAATAAATGATTAAATCCTAAATTTTATAATAAATTATAAGAAATTGCAAAATTTAAAGAGCTACACTGCAAAATTTTATTAATACAACTACTTTTGTGTTTTAAGTAAAAATGATCTTGATCTTATTCTAAATTAATTTATACAAAAAAAATTAATTTTAATAAATTTGTCAATTTCCTCCCTTTCTATAACACCTAGTCCATATATAAAAAATTGTGTGACTATTAAAATCTTTGTTTAATAAAATTTTCTTTAAATTTTAAAAAATTGAGTCAATTGTTTGATTTAACTTTACAGGAGTTATAAAGACAAAAAATACATCAACTTTAATAAAAAATTTTTTGAATTACTTAACAAAGTTTCTAACAAAAAAAATAAAAAATTTTGTATTTTTTTAAAAAAATTAAATTATATATATAATTTAATGTGTCGATTTATAGTAATAGCAATAAAAACCACTGTACAAAAACATGTCCTGTGAATGATATATATTTCCTGAATTCCTTTAGTATTTATACTCTTTTTCAAATTCTTTCATAACAAATTTTATATACTGTATATTATCGAATAAAAGCAACCCCCTTGATTTTGGTTTTACTGGTAAAATTAGACCTGAATAGAACTTTGGCCAGAAAAAAGTACTCATTTTGGTAGCTTTTATACGGTAGTATTTTATAGTATCATTTTATTAGAAAATTCTGTGAAATTTACTTTCTAATTTTTTTTTACTTGAACTGTAGGACCGCAGCCCCTTATTACATTAGCATTAACCAGTTTGGTTTAAGAGGCGTTATAACCAGGCTTTCGGTTCATTGCAGCAATATAGGGTGAAGTGATTACGTACGTAGATTGTTCAAAGGGAGATAAATATAGTATGTGAATCAAGGGTGGGATCAACCTGCGACCAATAGGAGACCTGGGTGAAATTAGTAAATGCTATCAAAAAGAAAGGACAATACATCAGCAAACAAGGTTAATACAAAAAAAAAATTGTCTTGAAGTAGAATTCCACAAAAAGCTTTATGCAATTACGTTAGATGAAATTGTCACCTCAAATCTTACCCGGATGATGCATTAACTTCTATATGAGTAAATTTATACGTATCCTGCAGTACAATAACGATATTGAAAAATTTGATGACGTAACTACCTTATCCAGACGATAAAATGTTCTTATTTACTGATTATAGTGATCTATGTGATTGACCTGACTTTTTTTTTCTTCAAAGTTTAGCAATTTAAATTCAAACGACCGACAGTTAGGAGTAAACGGTTAAGGTATGGAACAAAAAACTTTCTTGCCTTTATTTGAATGATTTACATGTAAGTAATAAAACTTCGGACATTAGTTGTCAGCGCCATGAGTGTCTTGAAGGATACCGCGACCGTAAATGAAGGTTGACGGTAACATTCCAAGTCACTCTTTATTGGACTATCACGTAAACCTGATATTCATTCCCATTTTTCTAACCAGAGGATGCCAATCTTCTCGTATTGATCATTGATACAAATCCGTTGGTCTGGAAGAAGTCAGGTTTTCCCTTGAAAGAGGCTTTACGCCACCTTTTGGTATTCATCAACGCTCACTTGGCTCTAAAACACGATAACGATGTTGCAATCATTGCAAGTCATATTGGTGTCAGGTATGGGTTACTAAAAATAAATCTAGTCAGTAGCATCAATTCATATTTGACATTCTTGATGGTTTTTACTGTAGTAAATTCCTATATCCAATACCGACCCATGAAAATTCTGATAAAACGATCTTTCCTAATATGTACCAAAAATTTCGGGTGATTGATGAAAAAGTAATAGCAAATATGAGTGCATTATTCGAAGATGTTGATACTCCAAATAATTATCCTGATAAAGGTTTGGTAGTTTTATATAATTAGAATGTTATCATTAAAGGAATTTCTGAACCTTTATCATATGAAATTTCAACAGCAAGTTCTATGATCGCGGGTGCACTATCGATGGCATTATGTTGTATCCTTTACTGTTTGATTTATTAGCTTAATTCATCTCCAGTTTACATAAAAACAAATATACTATTTAGTACCGCTTATAGTATCCAGGATTTATTCAACACTTCATATTTTTTTTTAAACTGATTAGTGCCTGGAAAATTATACCTCAAGTATCATTCCTGAATTAGAATGATATGGTGAATAATAATACCTGGGTCGTAATTATGGGGGATATTATAAGCAGTACTAAACGGTAGATTATTATGTTGTTATCTCTTATCCTTGACCATCGTCAATAGACATCAATCGTATTACAAAAGCTGATGAAGTAGGTCATGTAAAATCTCGTATACTGATCATATCAGTATCCCCAGATTCTCCTTATCAGTACATATCTATAATGAACTGCATTTTTTCTGCACAAAAATTGGTTAGTCTTTTTATCTCAAGTATCATGTTTTTATTATCAAATTTGAGTACTGCCAAATGAAAATGATGAACTTTTCCATGTTTCATGGAGACACTAATTGTTTACTATCATTGACTTTCTTTGAAATGATTAGTGCATTCCCATTGATGTTTGTAAAGTCTACGGAGGAGATACTCCGGTATTCTTGCAACAAGCATCGCATATAACTGGTGGAAAATACTTGAAGCTTGACAAGGCCCAAGGATTATTACAATTCTTAATGGTATGTTCAATTTAGTTAAGCTGGTAATAAATACAAGCTACGATTCAATGCTCACGTGTAACATATTATTATTAAATTTAGATTGCATTTTTACCTGATCGATACAACAAAAAATACCTTTGTTTGCCAGGGGAGGAAAAAGTGGATTTTGGGGCAGCTTGTTTCTGTCACAAAAAGATTATTGATGTAGGATATGTATGCTCAGTTTGTTTGTCAAGTATCCTTAATTTGTTTTTATTTCGGTTGAGTGTGTACAAAAAAAGATATTTTTCCTTGACCATTTGTATTGTATGAATTTTAAAGTATTCTGTAAACCGTTAGAAGAGTGTTCTACGTGCAGGTATTTTTTTTTTTTTAAAGTTTATTTACTTGTAAATTTCTCGTTTAAGATATTTAGGACTATTTCAACTCTTTTCAAGGACAAAATTGATGTTGGCGTCAGCCAAACAAAATGGGCAGAAAATGGGGGTCATCTAAAACCAGGTGCGATTGCATAACTTGGTGATCAGTGACCGAACTGTCCGATTTGATCTATTCAACCAATCAAAAGAATTATGATAACAGTAATAAACTCTTAATATTTACGTAGTTAATAGTAGTATTAAATCTGAATAACATATTTCTTTAATCTGGTTTGTGCCTGGTTTATATTATGCATTTTATTAGTTTATGAAATTCGATTAATAAACGAATATACATAAACATTATACCTGCAATTATAATTAGCTTTAAAAAAGTGTTGAATTTCACGTTCTTATGACTAGGAGGAAATGGAACCGTTAGAAGTTCAAATAGTAATATTTTTCATTTAAACAAATTTAGTCGTCGGCTATGCTTTGGGCAATAATTCAAGCTCAAATTATTTTAAATCAGACGAGTCAATATTATCGTTGAGAAATAACTGCAGAAGAGTCACTGCTGTCGAATCCATAGGGCAAAAGAATATCGTATGACTTACGGTCATTTGCAATCGCTATCCTATCTAGGAATTAAATTGCAAGGATCATTAAATATGTCTATTTCACTGTCCAAACAAATGTTATTTCGCTATCCATATCCCTCAAAACACCAAGGAAAGATAGTTGATAAAAAAAACTTTACTGTCTTTTTATTTCGAAACTAGTTTTTTAATTTTAATTATTAACAAAAGACCAGCTTTATGAATGTGTAAAGACCTACACTAATATATTAATTTACAAATAATTTTAATTGTTTATATATCAAAGATAGAAATCGTTCAAAATTTTAAAATACATATTAAGAATTATTTGATAGTCTTTCAAATAAATACTGTATATGATGAAAAGGATTTGTAATAGGGATGTTGAATAATAAACCTTATTCATAATGGGTTATTGAAATTAAGGTCTTAAATAACGAAAGCATGTTATCATAAAGTGTTGTAGTGAAATGAGTGGGTAGTGATATTAATAAATTGAATCGATTAGTTAGAACTACGTATAAGTTTTTTTTTCTTTACTGCAATGAAAGGTCTCAATCCGGTATCTGCAGTGATGTACATTGGACAAAATTGGACATTTGGATACCTTTGGATTGAACGTCCAATCCAAACGTCCACCTTTGGATTGGACGCCAATCAATGTCCACCTTTGGATTGGACGTCCAATTCAATGTTTTGGACGTACAATGTCCAGTCAAAACATTTGGACATGACAACACTGGGTATCTGTATTTGACAAAAAATCATCGAAAATAAATAAATAGTACAACGAACTTAATAACCAAAAAAAAAGTACTCACTTAAGCCTTATCTCAAATGTATCAAAATGAGTTCTATTTTTTTATTTTTATTTTTTTTTGATTCTTTAAAATAAAGACTTATTACAATTAAATAGACGTTCTATGAAAGTTTTAATAATATGAAAGTTAATATAAGCCGTTTGGCCTTATTATCTTTTTTTTAATATTGTCCTTGTAAGCTTGCTCTTCCTCTTACAATAGCTTCAGCATAACTAGGCAATTGTTCATCATCAGGATCTCTGGGTCTATAGGTTATAAAGTCATCGTTTTGATCAATTGATCCGTCAAAATTATCCCTTCTACTTCTTCTTAGTATAATTTCATCATCATGTATTTGAGATACTCCATCCCTTTCAAATTTTCTTTTTTCTCCTCTTCTGAACCAACATAAAACTATAATGCCTAAAACCGTTATTATTCCAACTGAACTTAAAACAGACGCAGCAAGTATAATTGCTTGTGGAGAACTTGAATCTGGTGTATTGGAAACAGAAGGTGTTGTTGTTATTATCCTATCTGTAAGAACGGTCACAGTTATATATGGAGTAATCATTCCTGGAGGCGTCGGGATTGCTGCTACTGATATTGGTACATTATTCGTCTGTATGGCCTTTAAGGTTGATATATTTGTTTTCGTGGCAGTTTCTCGTAAGGTAGGAAAGGTGGTGGTTTCTGTAGGTGATATAGTTTCTGTAGGTGGTATAGATTCTACATCCTGACGTTTTATGACTTCTCTTCGTGTCATTATCCTTGTCAGTATCTTTTATAATCCTCAAAGAATAAATTATGACTTGCAAAATCTACAAGAAAGGGGTTAAACCCGGGGATATAATTAACATTACTTACATTCTAGTTATGTTGTACATAGAGTTAATTAGTTGCTATTTTTAACTATCAAACAAATAATTTCGCAGATAAAGATCAATGTAGTGTGACACCTTCAACTTTTATATATATTATAGTTATCGTGATAATCTCCAAAAAGGTATAAGCTTGGCAATGCGCTCATGTGATTCGCAATTTACGTACAATTAATTATTTGTTTAATTGGACAATGATTTTGGACATATGGCATTAATGCTACGTAAGGCTAAGGACTAATACAGTAATAAAATAATATTGGACTTAACGTTAAAGCTAGTACTCGACATAATCAAACAAAAACTTGACTAATCAAGTCGGATGTTATACAGTATATTACAGTAACTTGATCAAGTATTTGGGGGTCGTTTTGAGTAGTGCTCCTAACGGGTTTGATCTGAATGACCCGAAACTGATCTAGTTATAATAAGTTTAGTATATGAGTTTTGAGAACTAATTAAGGCTAGTAACAATACTGGCAAGAATTATAAAAAATGTCAAGTTAATGGCAATAATGGTAAAATTAACATTTTTTTCTCTAGTGATATTCCTAATTGATTCGCATAATTTGCAATATATTTGACATAAATGGACTTGTAAAATGAGAGTCCCTAATTGCGACATTTGGAAAAACGTTCGCAGCCTTCAAAGTGCAAAATTATCACGTGATAACATGACACAAATATTGAAATTTTTTCTGATAATCAAATTTACTATTCACTAAAAGATGTTAAAGTTTTTTACACATTACCTAGTTTTATCATCACAAAAAAGGGCAATTACTATTCGAAATAGCTTTATTTTTTCAACACAACAGAGATTGGTAAATACTATTGCAAAGAACAATGCAAAATTAGATATTGTAGCCTATAATGAGCTAATGAGAACGAACTTACGTTCAAATGAACATTTGAAAAAGGTTGTAGATGTATATGAAGAAGTAATACGTAACGACGTTGAACCTAATGTCGCCACGTTCAATATATTGATGGAAATGTGGATTAAAGAAGGTGATATAAACAAAATTTCGGGACTTTATCAGCAGATGTTGGATAAAGGAATACAGCCAAATTCGGTTACTTTTTCTGTTGTCATACCGGCACAAGTAATATCAGGAAAAACAAATCAAGCGTTAGAATTATTACGAAAGATGATTTCAATGGAAGAGTCAATGGAACACAAATCTCGAATTTTCTATAAACTTTTTCAAAATTTTAAGGGTGATCTAGCGTTGACTAAAAATTTTTTACAAGGGATAGTTGATCATAAAATAAATATAAATCACAAGATATATAACGACCTTATTAATGCTTATGCTAAAAAACCTGATATTAACGGGGCATTTGAGATATACAATGCACTCATCAATCAAGGGGGGATGATAGATGTCATCACATTTACCAATATGATAAAAGCAATTATTCAAGCCGATAAAACCGAAGAAGCAATGCAATTTTATTATGAAGTTAAACAAACAGGAATCCAGTTAGATACCCAAGCATACACAACCATGTTGGATACTTTCGTTAAAATGAGACGAACAGCTGAAGCACAAAGAATTTTTGTCGAAATGCGAAGATCAAAAGTAAAGCCTAATGTATTCACTTATACATCCCTTATAACTGGACTAGGACAAACCTACAATTATGATGGTGTAAGAAATGTACATAATTTAGTTAGAATGGATCTTAATGTTGAATTAGATATAGGGATTTACAATGCTTTAATGGACGCTTATAATAGATGTGGTCATATACATCAAGTTCTTTTGATTTGGGATTTATTAATTATTGGCGAGCTACCAATTGATAATTCTACAGTATCGATAATTCTAGATTCGTGTGGTTATGGAAGAGTTATCCATAGGATTTTAAATATTTGGAAATATCTTCAAGACAAGAAATTTCCTTTAAATCTTAATAATTATCATTCATATATCGAAGCATTAGCTCGTAATCAATTATTTGATGAAGCTAAAAATGTCTTAATGAATGAATTGAAGAATAACGGATTTAAGCCTGAAACAAAAACAATAAGGTCTTTATTAAATTTTTTACATGACGTACCAAAAAAAAGTAGGTGTGAATATGAAATTATCGAATGGGTTAGAAACGAATATCCAGATTTAGCTAAAGAAATGAAGTTTACCGAGCGAAAATCTTCTAAAAAGAGTGGTGACTAAGGCAGCAATTACCTAGAGCCTTATTAGATTTCTCAACCACTAAAACTGGACCGTAATTTGATTATTGAAATAAAACTTGTTAATATTAAAGAGTTTTGATTATTGAATATAAAGGAATAATATTTGTTAATTATGAGTTTTCCCACAATTTTAGTCCTAGATTATTTTTGAGATTAATGCGTCGCGATCAAGAAACGTGAAAATTTTGAAAACAAAAATTTCAAACTTTTCCAAATTTTGGTATTCGATTTCAAAATTTCAAAATTTGACCCAAATAATATTGATTTCTATACACGTGAAAAGTTTGAATATCAATAATATCAAAGCTTAAATTTTTATTTGAATATCGATTAATATTTGAGAAAAATGTGAATAAAAAAAAATTAAAAATTTGGAAATTTTTATACTATGTGGTAGCTGATGCTATATAAAATTAGAGGTTTTATCTAAATCCATAACATCTACTAAAATTACAGTACAGTCAAACCCCTCTATAGTCACACCTTTGGATACAAAAAGCTGTGATTATAAAGAGGTGTGACTAATATAGAGGTATTTTCTATATAGTTATAAATAATTGGTAAAAGTAAATTTAT
>CAJVPZ010004316.1:0-10080 GCA_910592135.1 Racocetra fulgida | reverse complement strand
TACTCAAGAATAAGTATCTGAGGTTTTAACTTAACTTTTATATTAAACTTCAAAGAAAATTAAAAATAAAAAAAAATTGTATAAAATTTATATATAAAATTTAGGTACGTCTATTAATTTGATCAATAAGTATACAAATCTAACATATAAACTCTCCGACATATCGGCTGACTGTAATGTAATTGATATGGCTCTTATGGCCATCTAAAATTAACAAAACAGGGCACGCAGGTGGAATGGATCTAACAAAATGTTCAATGTATTTTTGAAACAGACTCTCACGCATGTATCCAGTATCAGTGAATCCCATGACAGAGCCGTTAAGAGCATCATTTAGAAGGCCTGGGATCGTTTGTTTTCCTTTAAAAATGAATAAGGGTGGGATATATGTCCCAGTGGCTGAAATAGTTGAGCATAGCAAAATATGTTCATGAGAGCTGCCGTATGAAACTCGATGAACTTGACATGCTCCCTTCTTTACTATGACCTTTTGGAGTCTAGGCTCAATGATGAAACCCATTTCATCCTAAAAAAAAAAAAAAAAAAAAAAAAAAATAAATAAATAAACCATATTCCAAATCCAATCAGCAGTAAGTGAATTTTCTTGAAAGATGCTTTGAAGTTTGTCAAAATGGTCTTTAACAATAACGGGATTTGCTTTTTAGGCACGTGCTTCATTCAGGGCTTCTGGAATACGAAATGAAAGCTCTGTGTAGTCGTTTATAAAACATTTCCACCACTTTTGCCCCAGACCATTTTCATTAAAAGGGCAGAGTCACCTGTCCCGACGAATAATGTCCATAATGCACTGGTTTACACTAGACTTAGTCAATCCAAAACCGAGCTTCTGCATGTTTAGGCAATATTCAACAAGCTGTTCCTCCTCATGATTAGTTAAAATTTTAGCATGGCCTGGGCGAGCAAGAGGACTGTTGTTATTAATAGCACGTCTAAGGGTGGCTTCCAAAAAACTATAATCGCAGGCGATACTTCTGGTGCTTGGAACTTTAGGGTTATTTTGAGCATTTTGAATTGCCTTAAGGGCATTATTAATTGAATTGTGTCGGGTAGTATGATCAATATATTTCGTCATAGTTTTAAATTTAATAAACTAAGGTATTACGCTTGTATTACTATACAGGTTTAAGTATTTATTGTTATTAGGTGAAGCTTTTTTTACTCGTGAAATTTATATTTAAGCAAGTTACATTTTAGGATTATTTATGCAGCATTACACAAGCTCTCCCGTAAATGTTTGTAACCGAAAATTCATTTTTCTTAATTGCAAACTTTTTTTTGGTGTGTGTCTTATGCTATTACACGAATTGTTTTTATGTGCGTTATGACTTATGCATGTGTAGATTAAAGTAGAATAATATAGAAATTGATTATTATAGGTATTGTAACTGTGGGCTTTCGCTTTTACCCAAATTAAACTGTCGTAGCCATTTGAATATATTTAAGTATACTTGCGTTAAATTAAGAACACTTAAACTTATGTTAATAAAAATTTATTGAAAACTAGTCAAAATTTAAAGTTATACAGGGCTTATCAGTAGGAATAATTTAAATAATACATGGCAGCCATTTTACTTAGTACGAGAATCCGATTTTAACACATTATTGTTACTCTTGCTAGATTTCTTTAGCAAGAAAAGTACTGTAGATCAATTAAACGACGATATCTTACGAACTAGTGATCCGAATCACATGATTTTAGTACCATTCAACTCGTCTCATCGAGGCGAGTCGAATGGGACCAAAATCATGTGATTCGGACCACTGGGTCGTGAGATATTGTTGATGCATCAAATTAGGCACTGCGTCAAATTAGGCATACCTACCTTATGTGTTGTAAGCGAAGGGATTGGTTCTCTGTTGTTAGTATTGTGTAAGCAGAATTTGATAGAATTTATCTTCAATAACTTTATCTTCAAGTATAGTAAACCATAAAGGCTTTTTACCCTTAAATAAGAACTGTAATCTAGATAAGAGGTGTTATCATTCTAAAAGACAAGTATTGTCTGATATACAAAGTTGTTCTAAATAGAGTATTTGCAAATTTCTAAGCTGTTTTTTGAAAGTTGTGTAGTTAGGATAATTTTTAAGGATTTTTTCTAATAGTTGTAAGCCATGTGAAATAGTATTAGTCCATAGGGCATCAGAATTTGCTATAATGCGAATTACAAGTAGTGAAAGTAAATGAATAATCTTAAAGTTCAGTGTATATCTATTGGCACTATTAACTATAGGTTGAGAGTGTTGAAGTATATTTGTAGTTGACCAAATATTATTTTGTAATTGTTGAAGTCTTATACATATAGTAATTTCTAATAAGTGAGAATTGTTAATGTGTTGGTGAAAGTTGGAAATATGATGCTAAAGTTGTATATCCCAAATATTACGAATATTGTAAAGATATGGGTTAAGCATAGTATTATTAGAATTGATCTTGATAGATGAGATTTGTATTTAGCTATAGTTAGATATTTAGCTAGTATGTTATTGCATGTTGTGTGTAGTAATATAATATTATAAATTCTGTATTCAAGTGTAAGAATAATCACTGTGTTAATAATATAAGTAATTTGTTTGTCTGTAATTTTTTTAGTACTGGTTGCATAGATAAGTTGTAGTGTCTCATTTTGAATTAGTTTGATTTGATTGGTATGTTTATTGTCAAGTTTAAACCAGCATCTAAGATATTTGAATGGTTGTAGCTGTTTGAATTATTGATTCAAGTTCCTCTTTTAAGTATGCCATCCAAAGTGTATTATTTATATAAGCCAGTACTGATACTGAGGCTTTTAAGGATTGGTGCTTTATATGTATTAAATGAGTTTTTCAAGAAGTAGATAAAGTGTAGCCAGTAAATTTATTAGCAATCTGGTGAATAAGTGGATTATAATAAATTCTCTAGAATAATGGTGTAATGGTTTCACCTTAATTGATAACATTTTTAACTGTGTAAGAGTTAGTGAGCCCAAAATTGGTAATGACTCTATTATGACAATTAGATAGTAAGTTGGTTAGGATTTGAGTCAATTTAGATGGCATGTTAAGATGTAAAAGTGATTTTTTGAAAGAGATCTAGGTTAACTGAGCATATGCTTTGCTCATATCCTGAGATATGAGCCAAAGTTGTTAAGAGTTACAGGCTGCGTCTTCAATGATATTATTGAGAATGTAGAGAAAAATAGCTGTGCAATTGCTAGAAAGGGCAATATAATTATAAGGAGAAAGGATTGGGTATTTAGTAAATATTTGGTTTAACTGATTTGTGAGAAGTTTAGTATAAAGTTTTTTAATGTGTTCGAGTGACTAATGGGTCTAGTATTAACTAGATTACTATCAAAAATTGGTTTTTTAGAAATTGGGTAGATTCTATCTTCTTTCCATTGTTTGGGTATTCTATTAGTAATAATGCATTTATTAAATAATGCTGTAATAGATAATAAGAAAATTGGCCAGCATATTTTAGCATTCATAGCTAATGTCTGAAGGTCTACATGCTTTGTTATTAGAGAGCTGAGATAATGTAGAAGAGATTTCATCAATAGTAAATTCATAGAGTACTATTGTACCACTCTGAGTTGATATTAGTTTTAAGAAGGTATTCATTATACCATTCAGAGTTGTAAATCTGCTGGTTGATAGGTCTAAAGTTAGTCCAATTATCGAAGTGTGTTTGTATATGTGATTTGATTTCTAATGTGTCAGTGATAATATCATTATTAGTTTTGATATTATCAAATTTAACTGGATCTTTATGACGATTTAAAATGCTATTGATTATAGCCTTGGGGTTAGTTTGAAGTTTATCACATCTTTTAAAGATACTATCATTGATTTGTTGTCGAATTTCTTTGATATTCTCCTTATTGCAAGCATAATATAGTGCTTTCCACTCTGTATTGCTATTGGCAATCTAGTTGGTTAAAAGATTATATTCATTAGGAATATGTTCAATGTTGAGTTGGTAGGTAAAGTTGATTTGTTTAATGGTATTATTGTAGTGTATAGATATAGGTATTAGATTTCTAAGTGCAGCTTTAGTATGTTGAATAATGTTTTCTAATTTCTTAAGATAATAGTGAAGGTTTGATGTTTTTGATGAGTAAATATGTTGAAAATTGCGTACAGTAAACTTTTTATTAGGAATATATTGGAGTGCTGCATTGATGATGCTTGTTTGTATTTTATGCCAAGTAGACTCAAGTGTTTCTGTTGTATTGATATCAAGTGGTGTATTGTTTGCTTTAAGATTAGATATAACTTGATCTGTATATGTCAGCCATTGTTTATGATTCATATTCTTATAAAAAAATACTCGTTTGCGAGTTCAGATTGCTGTTCATTTTTTGCCAATAAATGCATATGGAAATGACCATGAGGAGATTAGAATCTGATGATCACTTTCAGTACTAGTTTTAAGATCATCTGTATAGAAAGAAGTTAAGTAACGAAGGATTGAATGATTAGCCCATATATAGTCGATACAACTTTTATATCTAGTGCTTTGCCAAGTATATGTAGAAGATTGTGTATAGGATAACAGGTTATATATATTGTTGAATTAGAGAAATTGAAGTAATTTGTATTTAATCAAATTTGAGTATAGATTATTGTTTTCTACATTGAAGTCTCCCATTAAAATTGGTTGTAGGCTAGCAGTTATTGCTTGTTGAATCTATTGAATAATGGTATTTTGAACTTGTAAATGAGTTTGAGAATTGTCACAAGATAAGTATATAGAGATAATTCAGAATTTAAAGTCATGTTTAAAGAAAAGGTCCATGGTGATAGCATAGCCAGAAAAGGTAATAATGTTGTGTATATGAGGGTTAAATTTTTGTTTAGTATAATAGCTGTATCAGCTTTGGAGCTATCAGTACAAGACCAATAATATGAAAAGTGTTGAGATTTGTGAAATTTTTTAACAGTATCGATGTTAGAGATTTTGGTTTCAGTTATACTTATAATGCTTAAATTATTAGAGTGACAATAATCTTCTCAGACTTGTTGTTTAAGATTAATATTATATTCATGTACATTGTGTGTAGCTATAAAAATATTGAGTGCTTCTTTGGTCATACTGTTGTTGTTTGGGTTAGGATTAGATAGGGTTGAGATATATAATGGTGTATTATAGTAGGATATATTGTCAGTTCTAATAGATTGTGTAGGTAAAAATATATTATTTAAGTTTGTAGTTGGTATGTTGTAAAAAGTAGAAGGTCTAATTGGTGTATTAGATTTGGATCTTAAAGGAATATTGGGTGAATTATATAATATAGAGAAAATGTGGTGATTAGGTAATATATTACGATCACTAGGTAAATACACGTGGGCTTCGGATTTATTACTGTTAACTGTGATGAGATGGTAATATACAAAGTGCTTAGCATTGTTTAGTGTTAAATGTTGTCTAAATGAACTAATAGTTTGTAGTTCTCTTAGTAAAGATAGTTGATAGTGACTAAGATATCGATTATAGCATATATCCAAATCATAGGAGTCTAATAGTGTTGGTGATGATTTGGATAAACTTTCTTCTGTAGGGGCGTTTGCCGTTTTAAGCTCAGTTCTCGCAGCTGCGAAGGATTCTATAGTCTGCCATGTACGTTTGGTCTGACCGTTATTAATCTGTCCTCTATGTATAGAGGCTTTACCACCCACCTCCATACCTCATTCCTCTTACTAACTACAATGGATGTATCTTTTTAGTAAAGTGGCGGCTGCATTAATGTCTTTACAAAAGAACTTAATTATTTTTATAGTAATTGTTCATATTGTCTATACATTATTCCTATTTAAGGAGTTATTTGTTTGTGTTTGGATGTTTGTGTATAGTGATTGTTTGTAACTTATTGTTTATATTTTGTATTTAGTAATGAGTGTCATTATATAGTTCTACGCTATATATATGGATATAGACCCTTATATAGTCTTATTATATCCGTCTATCTTACTATCAACCGGATATGCACTATACTCGAGATTTGCAAGCAGTTCTTCCTAATTAGTGCCCCTCAGCTCATTTATGCATATCCAACCGAAGTCAAATACTTCCAATCGTCATTGGTGTAACTGAAGATTACAGCATATGTCTTACGTCCAGCATGTCTAATTAAGTTGACATCTCCGTCCCACAGGATCTGCAGATTTTCAATAATTCAACAATCGTCTTTCAGTAGAAATTGAACTCTAGACCTGCCGCTTGGGAGTGACAATTTGACCACTTCACTAAGTTGCTACACCCTCAATAGTAATTTTCATATGTAATTTCTATTACAAATTTTTATATAATCGGTCAATCATATTTTAACAATATCTCACTATCCACTGGGCCAATTTGAATAATCTAACTACTGTTAGATGTGTCTCGATGAATTCTACAACTTTTAATTAATGGGTATATATTATTAATTTAGTAAAAAAAAAGTTTTAAATGGAGGATATTACATTTTGTCTATTCTCCAGTTGATAGACAGGTTATTAATTAAAATTTTTCATATTAGCTATTTACTAATAAATATTTTTTTTTTTTAAAAAAAAAAAAATTGATAACGATAATGATGATAATTGTACAAGTAATATAATATTCAATGTTTCTTTAGTAACGTCAACATCAATTAAAAAGCTAAGAAAAAGAGTATCAAACTCTAAAACTATTTCCAACTTTATTATAAAAGATATTAGTATGAAAGACAAACTGAATTTGAATAATTGTTGCTTCGAATGATGATCTTGAATAGATAGACATTTCACTAGATAACAAATCCAAAAACTAAGAAGTTTTTTAAATTTTTGAATCTAGCACTTATTTTTTTTAGTTGGTATGTGTTGTCCAATCATATTCTTGAGGCTAAAAGAACAAATTATATTAAATCACAAAAGCAAAAACTAAAAAAAGATAAGATTGGAGTTAATTTAGCATTTGACAGATAGAAAAATATTCTAAAACAACATATTTTTGGTTCATTATTTATTTTATCAACTAGGAAAGTTCAAGTTTGAGAAGCAATTGATATAAGTTCAGAGAGAGAGAGAATGATTGATGTCATTCTTAAGATTAAGAATATGATTAAAGATATATCAGTTTAGGACAAAATTATTGGCAATTGTATCTGATAGTGCACTAGTATATTCTGCTACGAAATAATAAAATAAAAAAATAAATAAATAAATAAATAAAATTTTCAATAAAATATAACAAAATATATTTGCAAATTTCTCTAAATATTTTAATAGATATCGACTATGGTTACAATATCTAGAAACAGTGTTGTTTCCTTGTTTTGCTTATCAGTGCAATTTAACTGTAGAAAAAATTTTTAAAGAATCTACAGAATTTAAACTTGTAATAAAACAATCAATAAAAATAGTTAGCTATTTTAATACTATACTCTATTTATATTTTATTAGAAAACTTCAAGATATATAAAAGCAAATTTATTCAAAATATATTACATTAATTTGTCCAGACAATACCTATTAGAATTTGTATTGTTATTGTTTTAAAAGTCTAATAAAATCTCATCAAGTTTTAAGAGTTAGTACTTTTAGTAGTCTAAATAAATATTTAACTTAAATGCAATTATATATGTAACTAACTTAAATATCATATTGTTAAGAATTTGGCTACTAAATATAAATCGCCTTTTGAAATTTCAACATATGATTCTAGTAATAAAGAATCAATTCAATTTTCGAATTGCTTAAATGAACTTTATCTTCCATAATCGATAACAGCAACTCTACTTAACAAAAATTTTTGGCAATCAATAACACAATTACATTCTTTGCTTCTTCCTCATTGTAGAGCTCTTAAAAATTACAGTTGGATACTGCATATCTTTATAATATATTACAAGCTTTTAGTGAAATAGAGATTGTGGAAAGAATATTTGAATACTTAGTAAAAAGTTTTCATATAATTTTGTGTAAAAATTGTAAATTAATATAATAAATTTAATACAATTATAAGTACTTATACAGTTTTTGTCATAATTTTTGAAAGAATTTGTAATAAATATGTACTAATATTATACAAATTGAAATTATTTAACAAAATATATACAAAAATTAGATATTTTAACTTACGAAAAAAAAAAATTTTTAATTTATACAGATTTTAAACAAATATGAGTATCCAACTACAAAAACTAAAAAAAATAATATAATTTTTATATAAACACTTTTTACTGAAATAATGATTTAGCTCAATATATGATTCGGTGGTTAGAATAAAGATGAAAGCAATAGAAACAACCATTATTATTATTATTTTTTCTTCTAAATCCAAATATTCATATTACATGGTTTAACAATAATAATAAAAATTTAAATTTTACCTATCTAGCTAAATTTATTATTTATTATTACAAAGTGTGGTTTAGACTATAGAAAATATAAATATTCTTATAACTTGACAATATATAAACAATTTAGAAAAAACATACTAAGATTTTAAGAATTTGCTTCTAATTCAACTAGAGAGTTAGACAACTGGCTGTATGCTTATTTAAAATATGTATTAATGCAGTATCTGTAGAAAGACTATGGAGTTTAATAGGATTTCTTCATACTAACTATTATTGCTATCTCTATGTAAGATTTTTCTTGGTTCTTTGTTTTAAAATTAATTGTCGCAGCTAATGCTAAAAATGGCTAATGCTGAAATTCAGATCTATTTTGATATGAATTTTTAAAAATTTTTTGGAATGCTTTTTCCCCACTTTTTTTTTATAGTTGAGTTAGTGTTTAGGGTTAGAATTGATAATTAACAAGTATATGTAGATTTTAGCAGGGCTTATATTTTTAAATCGAGACCCCAAATTTCAGCTTCAGCTATTTTCAATATCAGCTGCGACATTAATTTATCTTTTTTTTTTAAAAAAAAAAAATTAGAATGATAAAGTACTAGCTATAAGTCAAATCCATACTTCAATTAACTTTTTTTAGATAAAAAAACAAATCTATATCTGTAATATCATGTTTAACTAATTTAGCATATTACCTATTGGTGAAACTACAGATCAACTTACAGATAAACAAATTGGATTAAATATAGATACCAATGAAGCAATGAATTGTATGATGAGTTATCAAATATAACAAATGCTGTGTGACTGGAAGCAAATGCTAATAGATGAAAAGGTTGCTAGACAAGAGGAAGAAGAAGAAAAATAGAACAATTCCCATAATTATATAAAAGGTGATTTGTTAAGTGATTACAAGCATCCAGTAGAAGATAATAAAATTATATAGTATATTTAGTGTATAATTTCAAAAACTGGATTATATAAATAATAATAGGTAACTTTATACTTTTTTCAATATACTATTATCTTTTTATGAATAGTCTTATTGATATTTTACCAAAATTAATTATGATCTATTGTTTGGCAGCAATGTTTAAGGCTAACAACCAACTTGTATTATTAAATATTTGAACCCTGAATTTGCAAGCTGTGTTGAAATAAAACTTGAAACTTTACCTACTATTTAATTATAATTATTTTAAGAAATAATCTAGTTGTCGCTAGTGGTGACAGTCACCAGATTGCAATTGACCAACCAGATCATGTTATAGAATCAAAACAATTGCTAAAGTTAATTGTCGTTAGGGTCAGAGTAAGAGTTAAATTAAGGTTGGGATAGAATAGATGTCATAGTAAAATTTTGCAAGGAATTTTTTTTATTAGAATATAAAAGGTGGTTTCATAGGTAAAATTTTGAGCTATGGCGAATTTTTGAAAAATTTCAATGTTTTCTTCATTTTCAGGTTACACAAATATTACACCTGATCCTGTGATGTGATTGGCCAATTGCAACCCGGTACTGTCACCGTCGGCGACAAATAGATTTGCCCATATTTTAAAATCAATTAAAAAAAAAGAAAAAACAACTTCCAAATTATACATATCGACAAAATTATTTTAGGTTTCGGGATACAAAATTAAAATTTGAAGACGAAATTGTTTTTGACCTATTTTAATTAAAAGATGAAATTTTTTAACACTTTTTTTGAAGAGACAAAATTATAAGGAACATAACTACCTAAATTAGATTTGC
>CAJVPZ010004315.1:0-10081 GCA_910592135.1 Racocetra fulgida | reverse complement strand
TGAACTTGTCGGTGAATTAATTGTCGGTGAACTAAGCTGTCGGTGAAGTGATTGTCGGTGAAATGAGCACCACCCATATGAAATATATATAACCAAGTAAATTTTTTAAGATTAAGCAGATTAAAAGCTTTATATCGGATTAACTTAAAGAGTATACATAAACCAGATAAGAGGATATTTGATTAAAAAAAATATTTAATAAGAATTTAACCAATTATAAAAAAATTCACCTATTCAATTTAATATATTAATACTTATATTTAGACTATGCAAAGAACACCTATGATAGTACACCTCCACAATTAACACCCGGGTGTAGTCAGCGCCGTATCGTAATACACATAAATTTCCGCGTAACTGTTTAATAACATGATCATTAATTTAAAGCTAATAACGGTTTTCCATTCAACTATAATCAATAATTACGTCTTGTGACGTGCGAATATAATATACGGTAAATGGCTGGCTAAAAGATCTGGGTCTCTTACATTCCACTAATGCTAAACTATAATAAACTGCGGGTATAGTACATGGTTGAGTTTGAAACATTAAAGAGAATTTTAAAAAGCATGCATATTTTTTATTTTTAACAGGCAGCCTAGATTTTTTTTTTTAAAAAAAAGTTTTTATTATTGTAAATTCTGTAATTCACATCCAGATATAGTACATAGAGGATCTTTTATCCGGTCATTTACGTACGTACGTACGTACCTCCAATTATTTATGATAACCTTAAAAATAATGCTATCGTATAAAATGTAACACGAAACTTTATTCTTTATGTGACAAATTTCATATAAAAAGATTTTTTGTTGTAAATATGTGTGGTCAACAAAATATAGTATGGATAAAACAGATTCTTAATCAAAAATTAGTACGTCAAGGAAGTTTAATTTTGATTTGTTCGGTCTCTTGGTGGATAGGTACACATAACGCAAAATGGCTATTCGAAAAATTATTGAAACCCTTAATATTACAGATCATTTCTTCCTCTTTGTTTTAATCTTTGTTACCTATGCTTCCAACTTCATTAAAATACTTAACTCACTCCAATCCACTCCCTGATTCGTTACCTTTACCATTCATCGGAAACCTTCACAATATTGCTTACGATTTAAGATTGTTTTATGATAAATGTCGATTAAAATATGAAAATATTGTGAAATAATGTTTGATTAAAAGAGATGTATAATTCTCATACGACCAGAATATACTGAAAAACTTATGTCTCCAACATGTTTAAGGAGGTTTCCATTTTTCTCAGGGTCTAGATAAACTTGGATTTTATGGACATGGGCATAATGCCAATGAAATATTACACAGGCTTATTTGCAAAATCTACAAATAAATTATTTGAAAAATTGAGTGGATACTCGACAGAAATTATTGAAATTTTTAAAATCATCAATGAAATAATTTAACTATACCGCATCTTCATCATTACTTTCCAATGATTTTTTCCAAGAAGAAAGGTTTGAAGCATCTAGATGTTGATCAAATCGATCTTTTTTTTTGTCTTGTTATTTTCTGCAGCATTTTGATAATCCTTGTCTTTTTATTTCTGCAGCATTTTGGTGGTCCTTATCTACCGAATCATCGTAACTACGCTTTTCTATATCAGAGAAGGAATAAGCTGAATGATTAAAAATTATTAACATTTTCTCAATATGCCTAATTACTTAAATTTTTATCATCGAAATCATCATTATCCAAAGGTGAAGTGTTGCGGAAAAAGATTAGCCATTTTTCCCGTGTAATTTGATTCATGGGGTCCATCTTTTTTGATTCACCCGTGATCGACAAAAAAAAGGGCCCACTTTTTTATTAGATCGTGTGTAGCGTTGTAAACTTAATTAAATTTAAATACCAAAATAGTTTAATTTACAAAAATATTATTGTTTAGTAATTGCAAAAATTGCAATATATCATAATTAAATTTAAGCGAAAATTTATTATAGTAATCCAATAATAATTTTATCAGTGATAAATAATATGATCAATATAGTAATAGATTGATCAACATTTAATACGTAATATATATACAGTCGTACTGTATATGCATACATACTTATGTTCTTGTAGTACATATGTTACACAATACTATCAGTTTTTAAATAATACAAAAATTATTAAAAATGCAAAAATGTAATTGATTTTGATTTTTAGCATTTAAAATAAAAAATTATTTTAATTAAGTTTACAACGCTAATCAAAATGCCATCGGAGAACGAACAGTGTTTTTAATTAATTGTGTTATTTTCGCGACTTTTTGTTTTTAATGCTCATCAATAACCTAAATTAACTAACTTTTCTATTAACTGTGTATATTGAGGTGCTCACAGCAAAAGGTAGCTTTGGGCCAGCCAATCAGATTTTGAGATTTTATATAATAACTAATTAACTAATGATATCTTTCTAAAAACAAATTCTGTTTGCTAAATGTATTAATAAAAAATGTAAATTATTTTGATACTATTATATAAGTAATAGTCATATATCAATTTTGTGGAATGGCTAAAGCCATGAATGTTATTTTGAGACAAAAAAATTTAAGTATTTATATAAAAAGTAGACAAACAAAAAAGGACGCATATAGGCGTTATTTTGAAACTATATAAATAATATTTTAGAGGCACGATCATGAACAATTTTCTCTTAATGGGCGGCTGTGATTTCATTAGTAAAATTTCGAGTAATTCCGGCCAAAAATTTTAATTGTCGCTCTTAGTCAATCAAAATCGAGGATCTGCCGCGCATTTTTTGTGCGGCACCTAGGTTCAATTCAATTTGACAGTATTGGTTTCGGTATGACTCATAACATCATATGATTAATACTGTAATATGTATCTTATCTTGATTATTGAATCGATTTTCACCTCTAGTTGCAACTCTCGCATTTTGATATATATTCACTTCCTGGTTCTGGTCTCAAAAATCTTGTTTTATATTGATATTACTCCGAGTTGCTTAAATACGGTAATTAGTATATTAAGAAACATTTGTGTGAAATTTTTCTCTATGTAAATACTAAAATCAAATACCTTATTATGAACAGATTAAAGAAAAAGATAAAACTTAGTCATACTAAGAGAACTAAAATGAATGATATTAGAGTTGAGGATGGAGATTCAGGAGATATATATGACAAGTTCTTCAAAATTTATGATCCAAGAAAAGTTTTCGCAGTTGAATTTTGGCATAGCTCCTTGCTCAAGGAATAGAAACTGAATTTAATGACCAAAGCACAAATAATTTCTTTCTCAAAGTTGACAAACTATGAAATGATGCATGTTGGAAACCTTATGAAAAAGAGTTTGACGAAACTCGTAAGGTTATTGTTACTTTATATTTTAATATTTATCATTATGATATAAATGATGAGTAAACATTAAACCAATCAAATCAACATTGGCAAAGTGATTTACAAGCAGGAGCAAAGAACTTTTTTCTCGCGCTGAGCTGCCCCTACTTAATCTCATTTTTGTCGATGGCAAATGTACTGCCAAATTCACCTGCAGAATTCGTTAAACTAATGTTTACATGTGGGTGGTTTTGACTCACACTTTGTAATTTGATACGCCTCTCTTTTAGAAAAAATGTGTTTCTGAGGATATCTTATTCCTTCAATATAATTTTAATTTATGCAAATAATTAATCTTTTTTTTTAATATTGAATTCAAGACGGATAGAAGGAAGGGCAACAGAAATGCATGCATAGCTTTCATAAATATGATTAAAAATGGTGATAAAAGGCTTGTGTTCTGTACTTTGAAGTATATTAAAAATCTAGAAAATAAGTTGATACCGATGACAAGCTTTGATAAATCTCTCCAGAAGAGATTTATTACTAATATAAGGGCTATCAGTGTTAGTACTTTATTATTCTTGGTCGGTATTAAAATCTGGTTTAATATTTAATAATTATAGGATCAAAAAGATGCCTCGGAATGGACATTCACAGATAAAAATAATATAGAAATTGATGTTGTCAAAACAATTTGTTGTAGTATTACTGAGGAAATGATAATGAATCTAGAATATAATAATCCATTATTATCATATGTGATTGATTTTTCAAATCTACCCAAAGAAATTAAAGATGCGTTTAATGAGCAAGCACTAATTGCAATGACAGCTCCACCAATAAAATTCCATCAAGACATGGATCCTACTTCGGACCAATATCTTGTATACTTGTATGAAAACCAACAAGTGTGTGAAAAATTATTTCCACAAGTTAGTGATGCAAGTTCTTTGTTTATGGAGCAGTACTTTCTTTGGAAAGCATGCTGCAAACTGTAAGTATATAAATAAATAAATTTATACGTTTTATATTCCAATTTCTATAATCAGTAAGTTCTTACAGATTTGAGATTTGGAGAAGTAATAATTTTAATGGAGATTTCATGACTACATATAATGAAGGTACTTGGGAGCATTTCATATTACACCCATTATATGATATTTTAACATTAAATCTCGATAAATGTGTGTTACGCTGGTATGTAAGAACTTTAATTATTGCGCTTATTTAAAATATATAACCAAACATATTATATTGTTTCTGTATTTTCTGTGTTCGAACCTAAATTTAGGGGGGAAAGTACATCAAGTGCATCAAAATATCGGAAGAATGAAAATATAAAATTTGAAAAGGAAACTCGTGAACAGTTAGATCGGATGATGGCACCATTTCTTACGTCTTTACAAGCAAAGAAGGCAGATACCTGGATTGAAATGATGATTGCAAAAAATCTCCATGAGATTGTATTTGCAGAAACATCAGGGTCTCCTTTTCAAACTACATGCACTACTAAAAAGGTGTATAATGATAAATGTAAATTAATACATTTTGGACATGACTCGAAAAATAAAATGCTCGACGAACTTATTGAGAAAAAATGCGCATATTTATTTGATTGGAAGAAACTATGTAATGATATCCGTAAGGCTGAATTATTGTTAATCCAAGCTTATGGTAAATAAGGCTCTAGGCATCCTTTGTTTAATTATATGGTGTCGCTAAACATATTTATTTCAATATTGCTAAACATATTTATTTCAATATTTTAGAAGCAAAGCTCAAAGTACTCGTCTTAGATTGTCCAGCACACCCTTTTTGTCACGTGATAGAAGTATTTGACTTGGATATTCCTTATAAGAAAGTGACGATAGAAGAGTTTAAGTTATTTATTCAAGCTTTATAGGCAATCAGATGTGCATTATCTGATATTATTAATGACTATGAAAAAATAGGCGAAAAACTATTAAATGATTATAATAAGATTGCTAGTTCAGGTCCGTATGAAGTTGATTGTGGAGTACGAGGCTATCAATCACATCCTTCTCCATAATGGAAGGCATTTTTTAGATATCTTAGTGGCGGTCTGTTTCAGTAACTTTGAACTTTCTGTCACGTGTTTGTGAGAGAAAGTTCACGGTTACTTTCTTGATTTTATAACATTGAATGAATCAAAAACGTAGTTTTTGCATAATGCTTACAGCTAGAACCAACTTAAAATTGAGAATAAAGTCAATATTTTAATATATTGTATAAATTCATTTAAATCGTCTTTTATTATAAATATAAATTTAAAAACTGCATTCTTAGTTTTAATTTAAAAAGATAAATTTTTTTGGAACAAAAATTTTTAGAATAATTAATGAAGAAAAATTCCAGAAATATCTTAATATATTAAGAGAATTGAACCAGCAACAGGATTTTGATACTAACTTATCACTTTTCACTTTAAATATGGTTTTGACTTCGATTTGTTTCCTATAAATTAATTATATTTTATGCGTCACTTATTAATTTTAATCAGGAAAATATACTAACACATCTATTAAAGTATTTTAGAAAATACGCTTAGGAATTAAATTTGTAAGACGAAATTTTCACTATCTTTTGCATTTTATTAAGAGACGGAACCAACTAGAATGTAGTCTAATATATTGCCTACATTAAGCTTAAATTAACTTAATGTAGGCCAAGATATTAAAACAACTCAGGTGTTATTTCAAGATGATACAGTATTTCCTTCATAAGCCTTATATGTGTTTTAATTATGTGGTCTTTTCTGAATTGTTATCTTGTATAAACACTATAGTAAGCTAACTTGACGTATTTGACATGTGCTGTGATCAATAACTCTTATCTCAGCACTAGAAAAATCATATTCTATAATTTTGAACTCATTTATTCTCCAACGGCGGGCATCAAGATGCTGTCTGAGAATGAAATGAGTTTATAAGATGTGCTAACTTTTAAATGAACTGGGTTTAAGATATGCTAACGGTTTAATGAATTGTAACATTTTGGCTCATAATATAATGTATTCGGGTCCGGATCATAATTTTGGTAAACATGATTATGTGACTTAAGAAATTCCATTACAGTATTCGACACTTGTATATTTTTAATTAAACTAAGATAATTGCTTATTTCACATTATATTAATAATTTTTCTGTTATTACACAAATTCTTCGCTACACGATTATTTAATGTGTTTAAAGTAATAATAAATTGCATAACTAACATCAATATTATATCGATATAGCATTAGTAGATTTAAATAAAAAGGTATGAGACTTTTTAACATCGATACTTAATTTACTAATCATATGACTTATTTCAGCATCTACCGATGCCGAAATACTATGACGTCTAATTTTCATTTATGATTGCATTAGTTATCGTTATTTCATTTTTTTTGTATTTAATTTTGCCAAGCCCAATTCCAATATCCACTTAAGATATTAAAAATATTACCATTTATACAAGAAAAGAATATCTAATATTAATTGTAGATGAGAATGATATTTGAATTAGCCTATTTAATTAGAGAAACCTGTGCAATTTTAAAGTACAATTGATAATTTATTACATATTTATGAATTATGAATAAGTTATCTAAAATAAAAAGTAAGAATTAATTATTAATTTAATAACAATCATTAAGGTTTATATTTTCTTAAAAAAAAAAAAGATTTCTCATTGATTTAATTTTCGAGCCTCACTCATCTATGATTCTAGGGTTAAACCATACCACACAAATTTTACAAAGCTTTTTACTATTAAATACGCTTTGACAAATAATACATTCATTTAAATTTTGACATTTAGGTAATCTAAAAACAACGCCTTTTTTGTTTTGGCCAATAAATCCTGGAAGACATTGTGTCTCACCAGCTGAATATAAATTAGCAAATTTTGGTTCTGCAACAATGTCAACATTATTCGTAAGCTCTTTGATTTTATTTTGAACTATATTTAAAATATTGCTTTCATAATGCAAGTATTAATTTTATTTTTGTCTTGCTACCGACAAAAATGATGACCAATGACCAGGGATTTATGCTTCATTATTCATCTTGATAGCATCAACTACCGGTACTCATCGAATAAAAATTGAAAATAAGCAAATTAAGTTGGAAAAAAAATCAAATTAGAATAGAGTGTAAACAAGAAAAAATCATTTTTTTTATAATTATATGTTATTATTGATTGTTGTAGTTTCTATATTAATTAAATATGATTTCTTCTTGTAATTATAAATATTACGCCATTTTATAGAACTGAAACTCTATATATTAGGCTTCTAGATTTGAAATGAGAATATAATCGTAATTATTGTTTGCTTAAATTTCAAAAAATTAAATTTAATTAGTGCTCAATTTTGGATTATATATATACCTCTCATCTGAAGTTGCAACTTCAAATATGACAAATATAGATTTATTTATTCATAAATGAATATATTACAATATAAATGAATATATATATATATAAACCTTTTGTATTGAGTATTTCACCTTAGATTTAACCTATAAAATTTTTATTAAAATATTGTATTGTATAAATTTACTAGCACTATTAAACAGCTTGTTTAATTGTCTAAATAAAACAAAAAATCCAGTTTTACATATTCCAATCAATTAATATTATTGCAAAGATTCTTTGAAATTTACTGGTTTTCTTCTGCTAATGTTCATTATAATTAACTAGAATAAATTAGAATAAATTACCAAATAATAATTTTAGAGTTGACATAACATTTAAATATATATTAGCAATAACATAGACTTACATGAAAAATCATCCTATTTGAAGTTCAATATCTATTGAAGCTAAATTATTGTTAAAAAATTTTAATAACTTTAGTTTTCAAATACTATACCATAAAAAACCTTTGATGCAAATCTAGATATTCTATAGTTATTCGTAAAAATAATTTAAATACCTCTAATCTGACGTATGTTAATAACTTTTCTAGTATACATTAAATCTTGGTGCTTTCGTTCGATAGGCGGTAATGTTTTAATAATTCTATCAGCTTCTAAGAATTTCTCTTTTATATGAAGCTTATCAGAAGAATAATTATAATGGACAAATTTCTATAGATTATAAAGGTTTAAATAAATTTCATTTGCAGTGGGCCGTTTTTGTGGATCTGGGTCCATACATTTTTTAGCTAATCTAATATAGCAATCCGGAGTTCCAGGTGCAAAGTCTGGTCGTAAACCCTTAATAATCTTACATGCAAGAGTTGTATTAAATTCATGGCCATCAAACGGCCTTTGCCCAGATGACATTTCTGTCATAACAATGCCTAGTCCATAGATATCAGCTGCTGGTGTATAATAACCTTGTGATAAAACTTCAGGTGCAACATAGGGCATAACTCCAAAAATTTCTTCACCTTGATTGTGTTCTTCGATTTTCTTAGATAATCCAAGATCTGAAATGTAAGAAAACATAGATCCACCAATTTTATTTTGCAAAATATTTCCGCTATGAAAATCACTGTGTGTATATCCTGCTTTGTGAATTTTTGCTAAATCATTTGATATATCAACAAGTTGTGATAATTTGTGTTCCCATTTAAGTTCTTCAAAACTATCTTCTAGAAACTTGTTAAGACTTCCATTATCAGCAAATTGAAGTACCATCAGGTAAACACCAGCCTCAAGATGCTCAATCTTTTCTGTACTTTTAGTTAATCCATATATCGCTAATTCACTTCCCATCATCCTACATTGCATATGATTTTTAAGCTTATTGAATGAATTTACATTAATATATTTATTTGCTTAATATGAAAATACTTAAATTTAGGAGTCGTCTTTGTGTTACCGGAGTGGTAAATAATTTATTGCTGCTCCTATCTAAATTGCATACTAAATTAACTGACTGACTAACCCTAACCCTAAGATGATTTGCGTCATCAAATTACTATTTAATTTAGACGAAGTGATATACCAACCCGGGTGATGCAAAGACTTTCCATAAATTTATGATGAAAAAAAACAAATTTAACATACTTCTTCTAAATTTGGCAATGTTTTAAACGCAACTGTAGACGTTTCTTCACGTAACCTTATTTAGTTGTCATCATTACATTCAGTTACTCGTATTCCATCTAACCAAACTGCAGAAAATACTGATCCAAAACCTCTTCACCAATTTTTTTAACCTTTTCTAGTCTATCAAATGGGATCTATTCAATAATGTCATCATGCATTATAGCTTTAGATTAAAATCCTTTAATGCAATTATCAACATCGTTATCTCCACTTGTACTTGACCATCCTTGAACAGTTATTTTAGGATCACACATCTGGCACCAGGCACAAAACGTGTTATATTGTCCATAATTTTCACATTTTCTATAATAAGAATCTCTGCAAATTGATATCTTGTCATTTGCTATTAAATAGTTCTCATGATAAATTATAATACTGTACTTACCGCCTATTTTTAATGTGTAGGTGAATAGTGAAGGGATAATTAATAGCTAATTCTATTTTGTTGACAATCAAATATTATTATTATTTTATATATGAATATGAATAAAATTCAACATTTATGCCCTGTTGATTTAACATATAAATAAAACAGATAACAGAATAGAGAACAAATAATTAATAGTTAATCCTATTTTGTTAATAATAAACTATTATGATTATTTATATATATATGAATAAAATTCAACACTTACTCACTGTTAATATAAACAGATAACAGAATAGAGAATGAATAATTAATAGTTAATTCTATTTTGTTGACAATAAAATATG
>CAJVPZ010004314.1:0-10081 GCA_910592135.1 Racocetra fulgida | reverse complement strand
CAAGTTGATTATGTGTTTTACATTACCCCCCTCTCCCTTCCAGGAGAGGGGGGGGGGGGGGGGGGGGGGGGGGGGTTCCCATAGTAAAATTTTAAAAAATTTTTTTTTTCTATGAGGGGGGGGTAATGTAAAACACATAATCAACTTGGTCTGGCCTTACTAATATCAGTCTTATATAATTAAGTAATAGAGAAGTACTAAATATTTATTTACAATTTCTTTCATATACAGTAAATAATCATTTAAAACATTTCAAGACAGTTACGCTAAATATAAGAAATAAAAATAAAGATATTTATTTCAAACAATAGTAAATATTACTATAAATGTCATAATAATATATAAATGAAAAAAAAATCTAAAAGAATGACATGTTTCATTATAAAATATAATAATTTCGTTTCTCCCTCATAATGTTTACTAATACCAATAACAAATTTTGCATTTCTGATTGAATTCATAATCAGACTGTGTTTCATTTTGGTGAATAAACATTTTATAATTAAAGTGTATGCTTCAAATCATGGATAGCATAAAATCATTATTCTTTTTTTGCATCTCACATTGGTCTCGCATAAATTTATTTTGCTTCTTAAAGAACTCCTGTAACCTATTAGAGTTTTGATTAGAATTTTGATTATAATTTTGATTATAATTTTGATTATGATTTTGATTATAATTTTGATTATAATTTCGATTATAATTTTGATTATAATTTTGATTATAATTTTGAGGGAATGATTGCATTGGGTAAGGAGGATTCTGGTATAAAATAAAATTATTATATAAAATAAATTATTAATACGACACCAAAAAACTTAATAAAAAAAGAAAATAAAAAGTAAAAATTACCCATTGAGATACGCGAGTTGCTGTATTATAATCTTTTAAAAAAAATTATGATTTTATAAACATTTTAACAAAAAAAAAAAATAGGAAATACACATAAAAGTACTGTACATACAATAAACTCTCCCGTACGGATCAACCTAAATGAAAATATAAACGATGAGTTCAAGCTTCACAATGAAATAAATAACCAAACTGATCGGATCACTCACGTAAGATTCCCATCCAGGTGGCAAAGGAGTGTTCATTGTGGAAATTTTGGAATCAAAAAATTAATGACAGACTAATTTTAAATGATGAATGAATAATAAATAGAAGGGAGATTTTTTGTGAGAGAGAAACAAGTATATTATTAAACGTTATCCAAGCCTTTAAATAATTTTTTTTTACAACATTTGCCATTCAATTTGTGGCCAAAAGAACCAATCATTTGTAGCAGACTACAAGTGCTCGCAGTATACCGATAAGGTATTTTTATAAAGGTTTTTGCAGTGCTTTTCAAATTATAGCGATCAGCAGATTTCATGTATTACACCGGAAATCGGAAATCTATTACCGTTACGTAGATTTCCGATTTTAGTGTGATGCATGAACTCTGCTATATGTGATAAAAAGGGCCAATCAACTGTAGTCGCATACAATACTCGATAAAGCATATTTATAAAGAGTGGATTAGCCTGATATAAAATTCGAACATGTATGAAAGAAGAAAAAGAAAAGAAAGAGAAAATATACACAAATTGATGTTTAAATCGACCAATCCAAGTGACGAATGTAATATTTATTTATATTTTCGAATGATAAAATACATGATCATTTATATTGACTAAAATTTCTTTTTAGACAAATCAAAATTTTGTCGCTTCCACTTGCATGCCAGTTTTCTAATGATAATCGTAGTCTTCTAAAGAAGTTTCGCAATGCAGTTTTTATACTCAAATTTAATTTCTGCCTTATTTGTAAAAGAGTTCTTACAATTGTATTAGTACATAATCGGGATTATGTGGCAGATGCAATCAAGACAATTAACACTAAAAGGTTTTCGAATGAAAATGATATGAATCCTACATAGTATGAAAAAAAGTATTATAAAAAAAAAATCAAAATAAAATATGATAAAAGTAAATTAAAAATTTTATTTGTAGAAAAAATTCCCAACGAACTTTCTCAACATAGTCAAGTTGAAAAAAATGCATATTGCTCAGATTCTTCCTATATTTACTGTTTACAAGCTTCAAGGCGGGCAGCTTGGATACTAAGAAATGTAATTAACTTTTCACAGGACATACAAGATTTTAAAATTAACCGACCAAATATTTTAATCTGGTCAAGATATCTCAAAAATAATAATTCTTTTTATTTCAATATTGAAATCGATCAGAATCTATTGCAATTCCTTCCAGAAGATGGCTCTATATTTGACCAATTATGTACTATAGATAATGCATTAAATATAAACATAGATACATTCTACGTACTTCAAATTGAAGCATACTTTGAGTGTCCAGGGTACTGCTGCTCTACCTGAAAAATTCTGCTGCAATTATCGTTAAATTAGCGATGACATATAAATAATATTTTAAAAAAAACAAAATTACAACAAAGAGAAAATTCGATCACAATAGACTATGCTCACCAATAATTTTTATTTAGCTCGCAGAATTCTGTAAAAATTCTGCACAGATTCAGCCACCGCTGTACCCTCGACACTCTATAATGTACGTACGTACGTACGTGGTATATTATATACATATTTTCCATTTTTAAGCATCTAATAAATAACGATAAGGCTTCGGCCCTATATGAAATATCGCCGTTTTGCTAATCCTAATTTGGATTTTTGGCAACTTTCACATCATGCACCGGTACGTACGTACGTACGTACGCAAATACATTTGTGTCAGAAACATAAATCTGAGTGTATCATCCTGACTTATTTGCTAATAACAACTTAAGGCTAAATTAATAAAAAATTTAAAATTAAATATTTCTATATCAAGTTAATATTTGAAATCTTGATACAAAAAAATTCATAATGTTATAAAAAGAATTATGAAGATGGAACATTTTATTAATAAATATAACTATGATGAGTTCTATTTTCAAATAATCGATAAAATGGCTAATGAAAAAATATGTGTATACGAATGGAAAAAACATAATTTGATGGTTGTTCATAAAAGTTTAAAGAAAATTATCGGAATGAAAGAAATGAACGAGAAGGAAATTAAAGAGTTTGTTAAGGGGTAATAATTAATAATATGAATCGATATACAGTCAATATATTATCTCATATTTCATTGTAAGAATTTGTAGCTTCGTTTCCGAATTTAATCAACTTTTATGAGTTGACTAAAGGCATGTGAATGAAATTTAATTTTTTATAATATGCAATTCTGTTGACTAAATTTGTATATTATTCATATATTAGTAGTGTATATTCGTAGTAGTAATAATAATATTTTAACGAATTGATACATATTTAACAGATCTATATGACGAATATTATATAGTTTTACAATATGCTGACTGTGGAAATTTACGGGAGTACCTAGAGAAAAATTTTTCTGAAATGAAATGGACCGATAAATTACGAATTGCAACAGAAATAGCTCAAGGCTTATGTCTCTACATGAGCATAATATTATTCACAAGAATCTGTAAGTAATTTTCATGTGTAATTAATATTATAAAAATTAAAATGAATTTTATATTTATCAATATATTTACCAATATATTTATAAATATTTATCGATCAATATACTGTATAGCATTCCAGGAATATTTTAATTCATCAAGGTCATGTAATGATTACTGATTCAGGTCTGAAAAAGTCTAATAAATTAACAAAGATGCCCGCCTACTTTGAACCACAATGTTTACAACAAAACAATTCGAAATACAATTTAGATAAAAAAATTGATATTTATAGTTTAGGCGTTATTCTCTGGGAAATTTCTAGTGGTAAATAACCATTTCAGTCATACAGTACTTTAGAAATATTTTTCTTTGTATCAGACGGAGAGAGGGAAATTCCTGCAAAGAACACTCCTAATCGATACATTAATCATTATAGTCTTTGTTGGGATCATTATCCGGATAAACGACCTGATATCAAAACTGTTTATGATATTTTGCAAATGCAATATAGATTAGCTTTAAAGGTTGGAAAGCCTACAAAAATACAAATTATAATGATAGTTCGATCAGTAGAGCTTCGCTAAAATCCAGTGACACCTTAGTCAGTAAAGCTTAGATAAAATCCAGGATCACCACAATTACTAAGGCTTCTATGAAATCCAGTAATACCTTTATTGATATTTCAAGACCTGACACAATTATTGTAAATGAAATTCTAAATAAATCACAAGCCAATGAATTTATTGTAGATGCATTCTCTGATGACAATGAACCATCAAAGAAACCAGATAAAATTGTAAAACGGTGAAGTTGTCTCAATTTATGATGATAAACTAACATTACTGGCTGATGATGTCAGTTTAAGCGAAAATCCAATTTTTAAATTAATTCTTGAAACTTCAAATTATCAATTTCTTTCAGGACTGGAGATTTAATTGAAGATTTCGGAGTTCATGCTGTTACCGTACCAACAAACCTTAAATACCATTAATATTGCCCGATTCTATAATTACTAAGGAACATGCTGCTGACATTTCTTCATGGATAGATCATGAATCGTCTCCGTATGAAGTTTATAAATTCCTTATGAATTTAAATTATTTTTTAGAGGCAGTAGAGATGGATTCTCTGTTAGTGCTTTTCATAATTTATGCAATCATAAATCAATGACAATTGTGGCATTAAAAGTTAACGGCTCTGATGAAATTCTTGGTGGATTTAATCCTATTGAATGGAAGTCAGCTTCGAATAAATATGCGAAAATTGATAACAGTTTCATTTTTTCTTTTAGAAACAATAAAACTATTCTTAGTCGTGTTAAAAATGTAAACAAAGCAATTTATTATGATAATGATTTCGGACCTTCTTTTGGTGGAAGTAATGATCTTTTTTTGGTTAGTAATGTAAATGTAAGAAATAAATGGTCATGTAAAACAAGCATTATAGTAAGTCAATTAGAGATTCTGAAGGATATTTTAAAGTAGATGAATTTGAAATATTCGAAATTTGTGAACGGTATACAGTAATTGTGTTATTCTTCATATTATGTATCATATAACATATATAGACATTTACTTTTTACATCATAATGAACTCTTACGCACCAACGACTATAACACATCCACTGCGCATTCTTATAATAACAAATGATTTTTAGAATTTATTACTGCTTTTTTTTTACAGCTATATTTGATATATTTGTTCTTGATGTTCTTTAAAAAAAAATTTATTTTATCAATTATTATAAGAGCTTTGCTATTTGACGCCTGGCAAATTTACCTGAAATATATATTAGATAATAAATACTGTATCTTGTAAAATTAAAATAATTATAACCCTGTCTTATCCTAGTATATAATCTGATTCATTTGATTCACAACAAATATACAGGGAAGTTTGCCCTGGACGTGGCCTTATTTACGCAAAATATATTTGCATAAAAACTATTGTGATCTTCACATCAAAAAAAGGGGACCGTTGTTACGAAAATAACGTGACATTGGTGAATACGTAAGCGTTTTGTGTAACGCTATAGTTTATTAATGACTTTTACATTGTTACGACATTTTTGAATCTAATAGGAGGATACTTACTTGTATCAGTTACATTTTTAGTAATTTATTTTCTTGTGCACAATAATAAACATTAGTTTCCTATTTTTAAAGCTTAACAACCAACAGTTAAATTGGCAGTGCAATAGTAAAGTCTCCCTTGTCGTAACACCGTATATAGGAACTTTGAAACACCCATTATAATTATCCGGGTTATGTTGCACCAGATCTTAAAATCTGATTCGTAGTTCATTAAATCTGCGCCACAAACATGAATATATTCAAGGGGTGCATTGTAAACACGTGTCATACGTGTCATATCATTCTTTTTTATTCTTAAGACGTTTTATTTTTCTAAACAGCTTACTCTGCAAATATTTTATCTAAAAAGCGTTATTATTTTTTTTATAAATAAAATTGCCTTTTATTTCTTCCTATAAACGTCCAGAGCAACTGCAAAGTGAAAATTTTTTAAAAAGACCGTGGAATGAAATTAAAGAACCTTTTGCTTCACAACAAGATAAAATCTCTTCACAAGATGAACAACTTACTTCTAGGCAACCCCTTCAACAACTTTCACAAAATGAAGTCGCAATCAAGAAAACTAAAAAGAACCATACTACAAGAACGAATTATATTATGGTTCTTTTTTTGGTTTGTATTACTCGCACAAATAAGTAAAATCGTAAACCACCACCTAACCAATCTTCGTATTTGTAGTATGCGTCTAAACTTTTTAAAACACTTGAAAAATTAGGGTGAATTAAAAAAACCGGGATCATGATGATCGTTTATATCGTATATTACTACAACAGATCGCTTTAGATTCTGAACAATCTGTGGTGTGGCAACAAAGGGCAAAATTATGCAACAGCGAGGAGGTTTTCAAAGTAAGTATAATAACTTTTAGATAATTCATGGAAGTTTGTCTAGGCTTTAGTGCTGGTAATATATTCTGAACTTTCAAAATAAGTTGTAAAAAAGTATTCAATACTAGGTATCTACGCTATACTTTATTATAAACTTTGAAAAATTATTTATAAACTAAGAATATATTCAAACTTCCATAATAAGTTGCAGGATTACATTGTATAGTTTTTGTTACTTATTAGAATTTAAACTTACAATATTTAAATTCAATTATTTAGAAGCATATAAGCATAGCTGTAGATAAGTTTTGGAACCAAGTCGAAGCAGAACAAAATTCAGTTCCAATAACTCAATTTGAACAAGAGTTTTAAGATTTTTCAAGATTAAGAGAAAGTAGGCAAGACAAATTTTTAGAAAATTTTGAATGCTTGGTTAAAGCAGTACAACAAGAAATAAGCACTAAGCGCAAGTTTAATAAGTATATATTTTAATGAAAGCAACTATTTTTATGTATTTATTTATTTATTAAATATATTATTGTGGTTAATGTAATTTACTTAAACGAAGAATTTTGCTAATAAATAGCACAGTGATATAAACTTTATTCCTTCTGAGCATATCAACAAGAATTTTTAATTTGTATTCCAACTATTCAAGATATACCGTTGATACAAAATTTATTATCAACATTAAATGAAATAGTATATAAAAACTATTTTTTAGTGAAACAATTATTATAAAACGCACCTATGGTGGTTTTGCACCTATTATATGTTTTTATCATGTTTTTAAAAATTTTCTAAGTTTTTATAAGTTTTGTATATAAAATTTTAACACACAATTTTTTTTACATTAAATAATATTAAGGTTTGGGAAGGATTTTTGGGGGCGTAGAACATTATTACTTATAACACCTCACAACAATTAATTAGCCAGTTTTTGAGGTAATGTATACATAGGTGTAAATCACCATAGGTGCGTTTTAGTAAAATCCTTGTGAAATAACATTATCATAATAAAATTTACTTTTCAATTTCAGGAAAAATACCAACATGGTATAGATTCAAAATTTGGATACGATATAACTTCTATACTTTTGTAGATAAAATCAAAACCAATTTATCTGAAGATGTAGCTTTTTGCATTGATTATATATTTGACATATAACTTCACTTGTGAGTTTAAATATTTTTTGTTTTGAAATTAATTGTCATATATATTTTTACTAAAAAATATTATTATAATCATTCTAGTGTAAAATAAAGGTCCTTCGAGTAAGAGAAATCGTGTAAAACCTTGGCAACCAAAAATACATAAGGTATCCTACGGAGACAATGAAGATGATTAATGGGATTGGAACACCCAGATGAGTAGAACGAAGTACAGTCATCCCTCATTAATATCAACTTATTTGGATCGCTTTTATATTCATGTTGATAGTATATTAATGAAGGAATATATTAAAGTTGATATATAGGAAGAATTTTAATTTCATTTAACATATAGAAATTTATTTTATATCTTAGGTTGATATTAATGGGGTTGATATTAATGAGGGACGACTGTACATGAATTTGACCCTCGGATTAATGATCATGCCTTAAGGTAATTGAATTGTTCAAGAAAGTTGTAAAGAAGTGTCTGCATAGTATTGCTTTGGGACTTAATATATTAGTCCTAATGTGGTTCCCAAAATCTTTTGTTGATTTCACGTTATATATATGGGAAAATGTATATATATATAAAAAAATGTATACATATAAAAATAATAATAATAATAATAAAACCGATCATTCAATTTTATTAAAGGTTATATTCATTATCCACAGAAACCCAAATACACCGATCGAAGTTAGTAAAACAAAGAAAGAAAAAACACCACACAAAGTAGTAGGTACACTTTACAAGTGCAGCATATTGTCTCCTTTGAACTAACTTGGATCAGAAGGAGAAAGAGCACTTACAGGCACACCTTACAAGAATAGCACATTGACTTTTAGAATTTTTCCGAATAACTTTGTATCAGAGAGAGGAAAATTTTACAAGAGAAAATCATTATTAGGTGCACTTGCAGACGCACTTTACATAAACCCTATCCTAATTTCTTTAGATCTTTTTGGAAGGAAGCATATTCAGAAGTAATGAAAGCATTAATGAACGCATCTACAAGAACACAATAACTTCTGGAATCTCCCAGGTAACAACTGGATCAAAGGGAGTAAAGGCTTTATGGAAAGAAAATCATTAAGGTATTAACCGATCAGTTAGGATAGAGGGTTGTGATCAAAAAAAAGAAGAGGTCCAATAAATAAAAATTAGCCATGGAGCTTGAATCAGAGAAAGAAAAAGTATTGGCAGAGGCATTTTGCAAACTACTACACCGACTTCTTTGGATCTTCCAGAAAGAGCATTTAGATACCCTCTGCAAGAACACACGTGAACTTTTGAACACCCTAATACAGAACATTAGCGGATGCACCTGCGCTACTTTTCCGTAGTACCTTGGATCAGAAGGAGAAAAAGCATTGATTTGTCAATTTTATTGATCAGAAGAAGGAAACGCATTTACAATTTCGTCAGTTCCGTCAGACAACCCTATTGCAGATGCCTTGTGCAAGAACATCACGCTATGTCTAATGTCTGAGTTTTCTGGTAATAACTGACCAGAGGAATAAATAATATTGGAAGGGAGAAAAATTATTAGCAGATGCATTCACAAAAGAATGCGTGCTAGTCTCCTGAAATCTGCTTGGTAGTAATAACTTTTGTTCAAGAGGCGGAAAGTTCTAATAGAGCACTCGGGCACGTATTCGCAGATGCACCTTATCGACAGGACCGATGTATTGCCAATAATAACCCGTAAACAGAAAGAGGAAGATTATTAGAAGATGCGCTTGCGTTAACATCCTGAAATCTTCCGGTAATAACCTTGGAAAACATCTCTAGATGCACCGCTATTCTTTGAATTTGAGAAAAAGGTTTTAGTATAATAGCAGGTGCACTTTACAAGAACACAATACTGCCTTGGATTAAAAGGGGAAAAAGCATTGACAAGTGTATTTTCTAAGGACACTATTCTAACTTCTTTAAGTCATCCGCGATAGTAATCTGAATCGGAAGGAGAAAAGTCACTAGCAAATACAATCACAAGAACATATGCTGACTTCTCGAAATCTGTCTGGTAATAACCTTGGGTTAGAAGAAAAGTTATTTAAAAATACACTTTGCAAGAACATTATCTAGTCGTCCCAGATAATGAGTATTGGAGGGAATTATCAGGATCGGTTTCAACTGCGTTACAAGACACTTCAGCAAGAATATTTCCTTTTTGTAAATTCAAGGACAATTTTTTGTACCTCCCATTATGTATCTTTATAATCATTGTCGCGGCTAATGCTGAAAATGGCTGATGCTGAAAATTGGGACCTTAATTTTAAAATATAAGCCCACATATACCCTTTAATTATAAATTCTAATACTAACCCCAAATCCTAATCTAACCGTAAAAAAAAAGCGGTAAAAAATACTAATACCAAAATAGGTCCAATTTTCAGCATCAGCCACGACAATCATTAATGGCTCTATGCGTTATTGGCAATTAGTGAATCTGTGCCCGGTTATGCAATGTGACGATCGTCAAATGATTTTCTAAGTGTGATGTTCAGATATTC
>CAJVPZ010004313.1:0-10081 GCA_910592135.1 Racocetra fulgida | reverse complement strand
CTTCACTTAAAAGTTCAATATTGAACATGACTGAACTGAACCTGAACCTGAACTTGACCAAAGTTCAGTTCAGTTCAGGTTCATAGGAACACTAGTATATATAGTTGATTTATACTTTGGGTCAAGCTTTTCTTCTTGGTAGACTCCTTCGCATGCTTAGCATCCAAGCCAAAAGAGTTATTTTGGTAATAGTAGTAGTAAAAAACTCTCGACTCAAATATCTAAAGCTTTTTAGTTTCATAAAGACCAACTGAAAACACTTTCATTATCTTGAGCTTTCACAAATACAGTATTTTTTCTCTTCAATACTTTTGGCCATAACTTTGACAAAAAGTGGAAAATTCAGCAAACCTCATCTAAAGATTGGTAATATTTACCACTTCTATATCAGAAAACTCTACATGATAACAAACAATACATGTAAAATGGATAGTGTTAGTAAATTTAGTAACTAGATAAGTATTCAGAAGAATACCATATTGTTAAGAACATACAAACATATGATACTGTTATTGAACAGATTATATAGAGATTCCAAAATTCTTATACTTTCAGATGAAAATATGAATTTAATTAAAAAAGTAAAGCAAAGTGAAAAGAGATATACAGACATCTTCTAGTCACCTATATATAATTTTTAGCCTCTAGTATAAGTTATAATGCATTTTATTTTAGGTTTAAATTTTTTGTCAAGACTTTCGCACTTAATAGTAGATCGTTACTTTATATAATTAAAAGTTTTTACCTAGTTAGCAGATTTACTTCTTTTTAGCAATAGTCTCTTTTAGGTTTTAGTTTAGTTTTTTTATATTTCTTAGTATTAGTATACATTTTCTTTGATGTATTAGTTTTTATTATATACTCTTTTTTTCATTCCCTATTATTTTTTATTTTTATTTTTTTTCTTTTTCTATAAGAAAGTATCATTAGTTTGGTGGCATTCTATTATAGTGTAGGAATTTTGATGGGGCAATGCAATAGATCTGAGAGAAATAAGTCCGAAGTAAGTTTCAAATCTCTAGAGGAGACCAATTGTTCATTAGGCAGGTTACATCTAGGCAAAACACAGTAGTTTAATGGTTCACTCTGACTGCAAGTAGATGTTATAGCATATGTGAAATATGCTGTAAGTGAGTTTATCTTTTGGTCAAAAATACTATAGATTTAGATTTCTTCACATATCAATATAAGAATAAAAGTTTGTTTCTATAATAAAGTAAATAGGATTACTGAATAAAAAAAATAATAAGTAAAATATTAAAATTATTTAATTTTAATTGCTTTATCAAAAGATATACTTACTTAAAAATCAAAATTTAAAACAACCTACTGGCTTGTTTTGCTGTGAAGATTTCTATATATAAAATTTATAGTGTGCTATATCATATAACTAATATATACCCAAATTTTTTATATAGATGTTGGAATTTTATTAGAAATATTAAAATTTTAATGTATATGTTTTTGAAAATTAAAATTTATATAAGAACTATAAATTCAATAAATAAAAAAATCAACTCTTTCATTTCTATTTTCAATTATCACTAAATATTAAAGTATAGGGGGTGTTGCAATTTAGTGAAGTAATCAAGTTGTTATCCCAAATGGTATATCCAAAGTTTAATTCTCACTGACGATGAAAAATCAAATTCTTCTGTATAATGGTAACTATTTAATTGTTGGGATGTAGATCTTATAATGATGATTAGATCAAATAGATGCAAGGGGTAATGATCGTCTAACAGATAGCTTATTTCGCAAGCCCTATCAGGAGTAGTAGTACAGATTTGGAAGATTATAAGGTATTTGAATAATAAAGAAGTTATACAAAGAGATACAAAATGATAAAGGCAGTATAAACTAGAGTTGCTAGCGAAACTAAATTGTGTTGGTGAAACTGGTGACTATCTTAAATCTAATTGGTTATTGTATATAATAACCAATCAGATTTAGATAGTCACTAGTTTTACCAAGTTTTACCAGTTTTACTAGCAACTCTAGTATAAACCCACGATAAGTCCCTATGATATGTGTAAATCTGTAAAATTAGTTCTGAATAGGAACCTGTTTGACAAATCCCGAGTAAAGAAGTAGTGTATACTTTTGATAGTTCTGGAAGGTCTAAGAAAAAAACCAAAAAGCTGCAAATTTGAATAAGAACCAGACATTTGATGAGCACCATACCAACCAGACCGCCAGAATTGACCAAAGGAAAAGAGTATAGACTGGCATTCAGATTAAGCCAGTAAGAAAGCAGGTAATATAACTTGTAAACCAAACTGGGCTATCTGGATTGAGAGTTAGGTAAAATAGTGAAAGGGTTCCTGATTGGATGAGTACCAGAGCTGGAGTATAAGTAAACTCTATAAAAACAGAAGTAGATAATGATAGTGGAAATAAAAAATTGCAAGTACTTGTTTTCAGACTAGGCATAAGTTACTGAAGCCTAGATTAGCTTAAATGTAGATATGGAAAGCTTTAGCAGATTTACCTCAAGATCAAAGAACTTTCTAAAATAATTAAGACCACTTTAAAGCTCTAAGCCAGTATATGAAAATAAAGTGATACTAAGTATCATCGCTTGGATATAAAAGGGTTGGCACATAGACACAGAGGGTTTAAATGGGTACCTCTTTAGTGGGGTGCAGGTACAGCATCTAGTGTAAAAATCTAGTAATAGGCAGATACTTAAATAGGCACTCAAAAGGCGCAGATATGGCTAGTTGTACTCTACAAATATGTACAACCATCGGAATGTTCTAATGTCAAAAATACTACTAATATTCGAATAAAGAGCAGTGTGGCAAAGAGATTACCTTAATATTAAAAAAAAACATATATATATATTAAAGTATATATTTGAAACTTTGTCTTTGAATTCAACTTGTAACTTTAATAAACTGTTTCAAGACTCAATTTGATAGACTGAATTGACTTGTAACTTCAATTCGGCTTATTAAGACTCGAATTCTGATATACACATAGAAACGAATATTGCCATTCATGTTGGTGACTTGTGAGAATTGTGGTAGAGAATGACACTTACGTTTGGTTCTCTATTGACACGTCACGTGAACTTAAAGTTATCCCATTATCACTTGATAATTGTCTGCTTTTATCTCATTATCACCCTTAAAATCATCATCCCAGATAGATTAGTCATGGCAAAAAAATGTTCAGATCACGTCATCAACGATCTCTTCCGGCCTCTTTGACATATCCCGATATACTTAATATTGATTTAATTTGTGTAACATAAGGGAGGGGGGTATTATGACGCACCTAAACGTTGTTTATATAAAACTTTTCAGAAAAAATTTATTTGTTCTTACAATATGTAGAAATAGATTACTCAGGTAATTACCTATCTACCAATAAAAAAAAAATCACCTTTAAAAAAAAAATTATGGAAATATAAGCTTTCAAAATCTACCCATAAAATGCTATGTTTTTTACATTTGGGGGGTATTATGACGCACATCGGATAGGGTTGAATTAATGTCGGAAATCATAGTATTACAGAATTACATAATACATATACAGATAAGTATAACAGCATAACTACGCATGATTATCTTTTCTTTTTTTATATATCCGTTCTTCCTTTTTTCGCTCATTTTCTTCTTTTTTTCTCTTTTTTTCAGCTTCCCAGTCAGCTCGTTTCTGGGCTGCCTCTTCTTTTCTTCGTTTAATACCTTCTGCTTTGTTTTTTGCTAACTTGTCTACTTCTTTTAACATTTGTAGAGATTCTTCATTGGTAAAAAGTCGGGCGAAGGGGAAGTTTTTTCTTTTCTTCGGCTGATCAGACTCTGATTTATTTGTCTGTGGTGAAACTCGAGAAGGATACTTAAAAGCTATCTTTAATGCGCAAGTACTGAGATTTTTAAATGTTTCAAGTTCTTCTTTTAGCAGTATATTCTCTTCTCTTAGAGCATGAATTTCTGCTTCTAATAATTGAATTTTCTCGTTAGTACTATCATGACTTGAAGATGGTAAAGAAGACAATAAAGAGAAAGAAGAAGACAATGAAGAGGAAGAAGAAGACAATGAAGAAGATGTTAAAAAAGACGGTGAAGAAGAGGATGATGTTAAAGAAGATGGTGAAGAAGAGGATGATGTTAAAGAAGACGGTGAAGAAAAGGATGATGTTAAAGAAGACGGTGAGGAAGAGGATGATATTAAAGAAGACGGTGAAGAAGAGGATGATGCTAAAGAAGACGGTGTTGATGTTAAAGATAGTATAGAGGGATAATCATTTTGTTGAGAGAATGAAGGTAATATATTAATTCGTTCGGTAGATAAAGAGGGAGCAAGATGATTGGGGTTAATGGCATTAGGGTTAAAGGGCCATATTCCTGTAGCTCTAAATGCATTAGCTATCGTTGCAGGAGTATAAGTCTTAATAAATGCAGGACCAAGTATTTTAGCGAACGTGTACTTAGTTACCAACTCGCCGCCAGTTACGTGATGAAGCTCGTCACAATTTTTACTATATTCGGTTTTGAGTTTAGCGAAAGAAAGTTCGGATGGTTGAAGAATATGTGTTGTGTGTGGTGGAAGCGCATAGAGTAAAATTCCGTTTTCATAACAAAAATTAACACTCTTATAATTTATATGACTGCTATAGCCATCAAGCATTAGAAAAACAGGACGACGAGAAGGAATAGAGCTTATAAAATGCTCAATGTACATTTGAAAGAGTTCTTCATGCATATACTCCGAGTCAGTAAAACCCATAACAGAACTAGATGGAGCACCATTTAACAAGCCGGGAATTGCACGAACGGCTTTGTATATAATTAAAGGAGAGATATAATCGCCAGAGGCCGAAATCGTTGGTGCAACAGAAATGTGATCATGCAAATTACCATGAGCAACCTTGTGAATTTGACGAGAGCCTTTGGCGGCAATAACTTTTTGAACCTTGGGAATTATAACGAAGCCGGTTTCGTCCATATTCCAGATACGATCTGGGTAAGTGAATTATCTTGAATTATCTTATTTAGTTTTTCAAAATGATCCTTATTAATAATTGGATTAGATTTTTGCGCACGTGCCTCTGACAAGGCTTGAGGCACTCGAAAAGATAATTCGGGGTGGTTTTTCATAAAACGTTTCCACCAAGCCTTTCCAGGTCCACTTTCTTTGAAAGGGTGATTACGATCATCGCTATTTACAATATCCATTACGCAGTAGTTTACCCCAGACTTCGTAAAACCAAATTCTAGTTTTTGTATATTCAAACAATAACCCACCAATTGTTCTTCTTCGTAGCTACTCAAAACTGTTGCAGAGCCAGAATTGTTAGATAAATCATTTTTTTTAAATGCACGTCTTAAAGTCGCCTCTGCAAGACTGAATTTTAATGCAGCTGCTCGTATACTAGGTGGGTTGGGATCATTAAGTACTTTAAGAGCCGATTTTATAGCATTTTCATGTATAACTTTTGCATCTTTTAATTCATTAATAGGATTCTCAGTTACAATTTCGGGAGAATTGGATTTTTTGTTACTTAACATTTTGGTTTATTTATTTTATTTATTTATTTGTTTTTTTTTAAATCGCGAAATTAGATTTTTAACATGCTTTATATATTTTTAACATGCTTATAGGTTGATAGTTCGTTATTTATAAACACGATCATGATCGTTTTGTATGCAATCATGATTGTGGTCGCGATTGTATGCAATCATGATTGTGGTCATGATCAGGGCTTAAATGATCATATTGAAATGCCAGCCATTCAAAATTGTTATTCTTGATAATTATATTAGAAATCAATTGGCTGATATAGTAAACAATTAGATGTATAATTTAATGAATCAAGAAAAACACTTTAAACAATAAACTGCATGCTGGCAAATTACTATAGTAATTTAAGCCCTGGTCGCGATTATATGCAATTAAACCATAGTCGTGTTTGTATGTAATCATGACTGTGGTTATGATTGTATGCAATTACGATCGTGATCGTATTTGTATGCAATTATGATCTTGTATGCAATTATAATTGTGGATGATTGTGGTTAAGATTGTATACAAATAAATGAATAAGGTTAGACAATTGCAAAATTTGTAATTAACAAAGCCATTTTTCGAATATCAATAAACAAAAGCCTGTAATTAAAAAATTTTTTTAACTAAATTTGCAAACAAAAGTATTTCTCGAATATAAATAAAAGTTTTATACGATGTTCATTTCAATATAAAAAATTTTGAAACACTGAATATGTCATATCATCAAAGTGAAAATTTAAGCGATCTGATTTTAAGCCTTTGCGACGATTTAATGAGAAACACCTATAACACAGCCGAATTTAAAGAACAGATGTACTATGTGCTTCCGTTTCTTTATGATCGATTAAAAATAACTATAAAATACTTTTTAAAACTCATTATTATGGATGCAACCATCAATTCGATTGACAATTATCATGCTCATATTAGAGAATATAATCGAATTAATGATTTTATTGGTTTTTTTAAAGAAGTTATTTATTATTTCGAAGATTTAGCAAAGATGGACTATCTTCTATTAATGGATAAAAGATTCAGTAAAGCCGCAGGTGATGTTTTTGATATAGATATAAAATATCGATTTAATATTAAGGGTTTTGAAATGTGTAAATTCGTTGAAATGTTTTTTACACTAGAAGAATTTGAAGGATTTAATCATAGTTTTAACCAATTTTACCAAGGCTGTTATCATTTACACGGGAATGAGGAACTTAGTGTATATGACAGAATTTTTCGTCTTCTTGATACCGAACTTTCGACTAGAAATTAATTCATTACTTAATTTAGTATAGTATTTATGTAAATAAATCTATATAATTAATAATTGCGCCGGCATGTTCGTACTAACCTGATTAGTCAGGTCGTATCAGATTCTTATGAGTCGGTGCCAAAAATATTAGCAAATTTATGTTTTTTGGTTGTAACTCGAATTCTATCGCTTCAAATAAAACGAATTTAATATCATTTGATTCATCTCAGTAAGAGGAATCGTATGATACCAAAATTACTCAATTCTAATCAGTGTATCACGAGATATCATCAAAAAACGTGAGTGCGTCACAATACCCACCTGCGTCATAATACCCCCCCCCTCCCTTATGATTTATCGGACTACGTCAAAGAGGCCGGAAGAGATCGTCGATGACGTGCTGGACATTTTTTTGCCATGACTAACCTATTTTCATCATCCCTAACAGCTAATAAAATATCTGTCCTTGATATCACCCCCTTGATCATTACTATTAACAGCATCACCCGTCATTGCATCACCCTCTCATAATCCCCTATTGATATTGAAGTATTCGCTTCATAACGTCATATTGCCTTCAACAGTTATAAAAGACCCTCTTCGCTACTTCCAAATTATCTTTATTTCTTCGTACACCGTTGGAGTTAAATTGGCCTTCATTTATATTATTTTCTTAAGCTCTCCCACAACGGTTACACCATATATTTTTATTATCATTTCTAAGTGCACTGTACGTAAAACTTTTTTGAGAACAAAGAAATTTACTTTGTATGGACTGATTATCAATATCAGGTTTATGTGTACATTTTAAACAGGGTTGGCAATCTCATGCTCCATTGGGAAATTTCACCCGCTCCAGTCCATTGCAATTTTTAGTATTAAATCTTAGTGGTCTTTTTCACTTTTTGACAGCTGCCCAAGTGCATCGATATTTAACAGCTACCTACCTTGTTTAGTGCGTCGAAAGTGTATCGGCATAAGAAGAGCTTCATCCTGCGTTGGTAAAATTTCCAATTATATAATATAATTGAAAAATTTTACTTTGCGTTCGCTTATGCGAACCTGGGTTACACTCGACGCACTCGATGCAACTTCGACTCACTAAACAAGGTAAGCGCTGTTAAAAATCGAAAATGCCCATTGCTTTAAACGGATAGATTAGTGGAGCAACCAAAATCCAAAATTTAGGGTCGGAATAGGCCAGAGTTGATAAATTTCTCCCGAATCACCCAAAATTTTACTAATGAAGGTAGACCACGTACTAAGTAAAGCTGCCCAGATGATAATTTTGCTATAATATAGTTGGCTTGTATTATTGCTTTAATGCCAGCCTAGCTTCGGGCCTATTCCGACCCTGGATCTTACTACCGCTACGTAGTTTTTTCTAAATATATATTTGGCCTAGTCAAGTATTAAATAATATATAGCAAAATTATTTAAAACAAAGAAAAAAGGGTTATATATAAAATAAAAAAAGCACCATTGTTCCATCTATTTGCCAACACTTTTTTTTTTTTTTACCAATTATCTAACGCTATATATTCCGGTTATTAGTTATTAAGAAAAATGCAAGCAATAACATTTCAGCAACCATTCAAAGTATTAGTAAAAACTGTCCCGTTACCAAAAATCATACAAGATACTGATGTTATTGTAAAAATTAGTGTTTGTGGATTGTGTGGATCTGATTTACATAGTAAGATTCAAAAAAAAAAAAAAATTTTTAAACGTTAATTTGATTAAAGTTTTAAATTTTTTCGATTTTTTTATAAACATATAGTATATAGAGGAAATGAAGTTGGAATTGAAAAAGATACAATAATGGGTCATGAATTTATGGGAATTGTGAGCGAAGTTGGAAGTAGTGTTAATGATTTTAAAGTTGGTGATAGAGTTTTGTCACCTTTTACTACTTGCTGCGGGGAGGTGAATATATTAATGTTTAATAAGTTACGAAAATATTGTATAGTTGTATACGTACTTTTGAATTATAATCATAAAAGTTTTTATTAATTTTTTTTAGTGCTTTTATTGTTGCCGTGGTATGACTTGTAGATGTGAAAAGGTTCAATTATTTGGATGGGTTGAAAATGGTTACGGACTTCATGGAGGTCAGACAGAATACATTCGCGTTCCATTAGCATCTTCAACTCTCATCAAGGTTCCAGATGAAATTTCTGATAAAACGGCACTATTACTTGGTGATGTATTAAGTACCGGTTATTTTTGTGCTGAAAATGGATTGAATGAATTAGCACCTCAATTATCTTATCTAAAACAATACAAGCTGGATTATCAAAAAAAAGATGAATATGATGATGTTGTGGTGGTAGTTGTCGGATGTGGACCAGTAGGATTGATGTCTATTGCATCTGCGATCTACTTGGGTGTTAAGAATATATTTTCTGTTGATAGTATTCAAGAAAGATTGGAGCTTGCAAAAGATTTTGGTGCGACGCCAATTCATTTAATTGAGGATAATCCGATTGAAAGAATTAAAGAGATCACTAATGGAAGAGGTGCCGATATTGTCTTGGAGGTATACCTTAACTTGTTTGTTTAGAAAGTATTCCTGACTGAAAGTTTAAATGTATAATGTTTTGGATTTATGTATAGGCCGTAGGCAATTCATCAGCACTTGATTTGGCATTTAAATTACTCAGACCTGCTGGTGTATTATCAAGCATCGGATTGAATACTTCAAATCTGTTTCCATTCAGTCCTACGAAGTAAGTAACTACTTATTAATATAAAAAAAATATATATCGTATATTGTATCATAAAATTTAATAATGTTTTATTTATAGCGGTTACGACAAAAACCTAAAATACATATCCGGACGTTGTCCAGTTCGTCGAATGTTGACAAAAACCATTCCATTTGCATTATCAAAAAAATTTAATTTTGAAAAAATTATTACACATGAAATGAAATTATGTGATGGTGAAAAAGCTTATGAAATTTTTGAAAAAAAATTGGATAAATGTGTTAAAGTTGTTTTTAAAAATAATAATTGATAAAAGCTTGATGATTTTAAATAAAGATATTGTATATATCATCTTTTATTTAGATTATATATTTTACAGTAACTAGACATTCAAATAATGGATATAACCATACTAGACTCGATCGTTAAATCGCATAGAGACTTTATGTAGGGATCTAATCAGATTAATTTTGTATTGTTAAGAACTACGTTCTATACAAATAATATGTTTTTGTGTGATTTAAAACTGAATCTGAATCTGACTGTTCTTGATCAGAACTCGGTCTCAAAAGACAGATAAACGTTCTAAACCTCTATCTCGGCTATA
>CAJVPZ010004312.1:0-10083 GCA_910592135.1 Racocetra fulgida | reverse complement strand
TTTTATTAAGATAACCTATATTATTTTCTAAGTAAAATATGTTTAGCATCTAAAAAAATATATAATTATATATTTTTAACCAAATTTATTAATTATTAAAGCTTGGATATACTTTAGACACTTGTGAATACTTGGACACTTAGACGTTAGACAGTGCCAAAAAAGCCTTTGGACAGTCATAATGTACATCACTGATATAGTATATATCGATCTGAATGACCTTCAATTGAAGCAGTATGTAATTATGGGCTGATATAAATGTAGTAGTAGTGCAGAATAGAAGACATTAGAGAGTTTAAATAGATAATCTTCTAGTTAAGCTACAGATACAATATATAGTATAGAACTTTCAGGCAGACTACTTAAATAGACAACTAAAAGTTGCACATATAGCTAAATATACTCTTATTAATCAAAAATATACTACTAAAATACCTAATAAAAATACACCTTTCTGCAACATTGTAAAAGTAAAAAAAATAATAAAAAAAAATAAATTATTTATTTTTTTTTGAAATTAAGATAAAATTTTGCTTATATCTTTATTAATTTGTTAAAAAAGCCTTTTGGTACTTCTCTGAATATAAATTATAATATTTATTTTAATTATAAATATATTATAAGAATGGAGTTTAGACTATATACAGGTATCTATCTAATTTATTTACAACCTAAACCTACTAAAGTGGTTAAAATTTACCTAGATTTGATAGTATTAGATGTTGTTATAGAGTAGCTATGTATTATCTAATATATAAACCAAAAGTTAATTTTATAGAGTACAAGTTCAAGTAGTAAACAAATGTTGTCTTCTGTATAAAGTTGGTTGAATAAGTCACATAGTTAGCAAGTTGTATAATATAAGTTTAAATATTAATATAAATTGTTATATAGTCTAGTATGAGTTGTTAGTCTGTTAGGATTGGATAGGATGTTATTAGTTTTTTTCTATTGTGCTAGTTTAGCAGAGTATGGTTTCCATATAAGTTTATAAATATTGTATGATATTTTAGTTAGAAGTTTGATTATTATAGTGGTTGTTTCTTTTTGAGATAAGATGTAGAGTTTAATTATAGTAATAAGATCTGTTAGTATAAATTCTTGTATTGTTGTTATATATATATTACATCAGAAAATTTTTAAATTAGATTGTAATCAATTAAAATCAAAAAATTATTATCAATTAATAGCACTCTTATCAAGTATAAATGATTATGATTATTAACGATATATATCAAAAATTTGTAAATTATAATCAAACTTTAACAATAATTTTCTCAATAACTAGTAATTAGAATTAGCTAAAATTTTTACTGAAGATAGTATCAATATTCTTCTATAATATATATAAATTTTATCTGAATTGGTCAAGTAGTTCTTGAGTAATTGCTTCTATACGATAGTTGATTTTTTAAAAAAATTAACTATCATATAAAAGTTATTACTTAAGAATTACTTGACCAATTCAAATAAAATTTAAATATATTATAGAGGAATATCAATACTATCTTCAATAAAAATTTTAGCTAATTCTAATTGCTAGTTATCAAGAAAATCATTGTCAAAATTTGATTATAATTTACAAATTTTTTAATAATTGATATTAATCAATTAATGATTTATATTAGTATTAATCGAAATATATCTATAATTGAATATAATAGATAGTATTTCTAATCGATTAATAACTCCTTTATCGATTGTAATCAATTAAAATTAATCGATACTAATCGATTAATTCGATTATAATCGATATATATCTCTTCAAAAAATTTCTTGATGTTGTCTTCATTGAATATTATTTAGTATAAGCTGCTGTGTTGAATTAATAAGTTGTATAGTTGTTGAACTGTGATTGTATAATATTTAATATTGAGCAGTTAATAATTTTTATAACTGTATCTGTAATTATTTTGAGAAAATTTACAAAATTGGTGCAAAATAATTAGTGCTATTGATACTTTGAGGTTTGACAAGTAATGCAGTTGTTATTTTGAAATTTATTTGGGTATAGTTCATAAAGATAATATAATGTAGGTAAGATATAAAGTAGTATTTTGATTTTAAAAGATTTACTTTGGTTGAGTTAAAAGTTAGTATAGTTGTTTGATCTTTTTATATTGTTGTTAAGGTAGAGCTATATTGAATTCCAATTAATCTGTAATAATAATAGAATGATATTATTTATTTGATTTTGTAATAACCATATAGCAATAATGTATGCATTGTAGATATTTTTAATAGCTCACCTTGTAGGTTGTTCAATTGTATATATTCTATATTGTAGAGTATATGAGGTATTGTATAGATTGTTGTAAATAAGTTCAAAATATGTAATAGAGTTGTGATTAATTGCTAGTTTATTAGCTTCATTATTAAATATATTATTGTTATGTGCAAAGACTTTGTGAAAAGTAATAGTATATTGGTAGGTTTAAATTAGTTTGAGCAATAAGTATCAGATTGGCCAGTATAAGTAAGAGTATTATTTATATAATAAGATTATATTATTACTAATTTTGTTATATTTTGTGATTATTGATTAAGAATCTGTATATATCTGAATATTGCTATTATATAAATATATACTAATAGCAGATAGTATTGTTATAAGCTCTGCTTTATAAGATGATGACCAGAGCTTGATATGAGAAGAATATGAATGAAATATTGTGTTATTATGAATTTGTACATAGCCAATATTCATAGAACACCTGTTTGTAGTAAGGTTTGTAATTGATTTATCTGTGTAGAATATAAAGTTGATAAATCTTTTGTTATAATTTGCAATTTTTTGAAGTTTAATAAAGGATAAGTTAAAAAAACTCTTTTTCATAGATCCTAATTTTATAAGTAAACAAATAAACAACAGAGAGAGCTAAAGTTTAGAAATCACAAAACACTAATATAGTTATAGACAAAGACTATCAAAGATTAAATGGAACAGAGAAACAGCCTTCTGCACTCTAGTCTCTTTCTTAACCTTGTTGCCAACTGAGTCAGCAACTGACAAAAACAACCACAAGAATAACAGAAAGCATGTTATTAGTGTCCAAGAAAAGAAAACACGACCTACACACGTTTACATAGAAAACTATAGTATAATGAAAGAACAAAATAAGAAAAAAAAGTGCAAAACTGTGAATAACATTCTTGCCTCTATACTACTTACTATAAATAACAATATGATTGAAGAAAAAATTGGGGAATTGGCAAATTCCAGCTTATACTCGAATTTGACAGAAATAACGTCATCACACAAAACAACAACAAACTCGATCCAGAACCTAAAACAACCTATAATATACAACTTTCCTACAGATGAACAAAATAAGCAGATCCTGGCCCAAGAACCTCCCAAATCCAGTATAACCCCCCTTGCAGCACAACACAATAGAAAAGTAAACAACCCAGTTCTACTCGAATTAAAATCTAGACCTAACCAGTCTGCAGACATCTTACCTGATATGGAAATAGATCAGAACTTGACAAACTTAGATCGTAGAGGCAATGAAGAAACTCAATCAATTGATACAGTATTAGATAAACAGCCACAAACAAGAATATTATACAGCCAAGCAGTTAGTAAAGATCTTCTAAACAAAACTAGAAAATCCCAAATAGGCATTTCTTGAGTAACAAAAAGAAAGAATAGTAAGAACATACACAAGCAGTCTTAAAAGAAATTTGACAAGAAAGATTAGAGATCTTTGATACAACAATCTGAACTCGTCAGAAAATTAAAAATGTACTAACTTCACTTCAAAACCTCAAAGAACTGATTAAATACAAGCTTTCAACAAAACCAACTACTAACCATATCCCACTTGCGATAACAGCTAAATTTTTCTACCGAGATACAGCCTTCTTTAGAAGATTTACTCAAGTTTTAGCAACCAGACCTCAACACCAAAAAGAATTCAATGATCTATTTACAAATACTCTAGAGATATACAAAAAACAACATGATGTTTTGGTAACAAACAAGAAAAACCGAGACCAGATCTTTGAACTACTATAAATAAAGTTGGCCCTAGACTACTTAACCAATCTGAACTTCAACTCCTTAGATACATATGAAATTACTAGATATATATTCTACTTAGCAGGATTTGCAAAGATCCCAAAACAACTTAACTTCGATACAACATGACTCGCAGTCTCAAATCTTATTACATAAGTACTAATACCTCTACCTGCAGAACCAAGATTTATTTCAGAATATCTATAAAAAGCAATTTCTTTCAACTTGCCAATCTTAAATCGGCAACTTATTGCACCTGTTGTCAAGACCTTATGATTAATATTCTCTTTTAACAAGATGCCTGATACATATATTTCAGATACCAGAGAACCTTTGCCTACATTTTACAAGCAACTAAGAGATAAAGTATATGATCTTTTTCCTATCACAAGCAGAGCAGATCTACAAAACTTAGGCTAATATAGAGAGTTGCTTCAGAAGTTTTACTTCTTTTGACAAATCCCAGCAGAATATTTTGACTTACCAGCTCCAAAACAACCATTACCTTGCATTTCACAAGACCTAACACCAAGATTAAAAGAAAAATTTTCCTTCTTGCCCAGAAGCCAAGAAGACTTTAAAGAGCATGTTAAACTTCTGCGAATAGATTACTCATTTACAAGACTCTCTAATAACTATATTATCTCTCATAGACATCTATCATTAGACCCAATGCAGCTAAAAATAACAAACTTCAGGTTTCCTCTACAAAGCAAAGAAGAGGTGAATACTTTTGTTAAAATTATCCCACCTTTCTATAACATTCCAACACTACTGCCACAAGCATATTGTAACTTCAACTATACAGATCTTCCTGACTTACCTGAATATGTCAAACTAATTATTCTTGTCAATCTGACACTACTAATCTCAACTTCTAAAGAACTAAGTATTGTAGCTAAAGCATTACACAAACACTATTATTTCTATATTATACTTTAATCCTGAATTAGTATCAAAAAAAAGCAACCAGAAACTGGATCAAATCTAACCAAATTACCATCAACAATTAAATAACTCCAATCTGCTCTTCAAGAAAAAAATTACTAATATAAACATTCCTATAAAGAAACATCACAATATCTCAGTAGTATTGGAAACTCTTCGACAACACTTCATATACTATATAATACCAGAATATATTTTTGACTTAATTGATCTACCAGAACCATCTTTTGATATCTTTAAAGAACAAAAAAAATTACAACATCAAGCACAAAAGAAACATCCACAACAACTACAAATACTGAAATGTTCGAAGCAGAGCCAGACTTTAGCACAGATAACCAATGAGCACAAACACTTCAACAGAAACTCTGCCATCTGCAGAAAATATAAATATATCAAAACAACTAGAACTAGATTTTCATAAAAAAATTAACATAACTACTCACAATATCAGAGGTTTTAACAATTCTTTAAAAGTATAAACTTGAATTGAATACTGCATAGAAACAAATCTATACATAATTTCTCTCACAGAAATGAAGCTAAAAGACTCAGCAACAAGATCACTAACTAACCCATTTTACAAAATGTTTACTTCAAACTTCGTGCTATATAAGCCAAATCAACTAGAAACCAGTCTGAGAACGGCCTTAATAATATGCAACCAATTGTAACCATATATTTATAGAATCTATACCTTTCCTAGAACAGCAATCTGTATTGACTTCTATTTTCTGAATGATAACAAAACTCGAATTATCTCAACCTATCTTCCATCAAACCATCCTTCTATCCTGAAACAAACTCAGTCTCAGCTACTTAATTAGACCATTAAAGCCATAAAAACTGACATCTCATAATTCTAGAAGACTTTAATACTAACCAACTTTGAGATAAACAACTTTCTATCTTTACTAACCTAAATGCAGCTAATCTGACCAGCCTTTTAACATTTTACAGCATCCAAACACCAACCTGGCAGAGTCCAACTGCAGCTAGCCAAATAGATAACTTCTAGATTTCCTCAAATATACTCTTGGTATTTGATATCCCTCAGCTAATTAATACTTCAAACATTTCAGAAAGTGATCACTGCATCTTATATACAGCATGGCACACAAATTTCTCATTACAAAAGTGCCCAAGAAATAAGAAAAAAAAATGGAAAATATACTTGTACAAGAAAATGACATCAGAAGACTGGGATAAATTTGAAGAATTAATAAATAATCTCTTCAACCAACAACTTATTTTTCTTCCTAATATAAACAAAAATAGCACCAATAGAGCCTGGATCTCTTGGGCAGCAAAAGTTAAGGAAGCAATGAACAAACACATCCCATACACCTTCACTGCTCTAAACTCTTCTATGCTTTATCTCTAAAAGCAACTAAACTACACTCAGCTCTAAAAAATATTAATAAATGCCTAAATTGTCTTTCAAATAACTTGCTAATTGATTTACCAAAGGTGAACCAATACCTGCTTAAAGCAGCTACCTTAGCAGATATCAACATTTCTCCAATAACATAAGAACAACTCACATCTTCTCTTAGAGTTACTATAAGCCAAGTAAAGCAGTATAAACACATTATCTGGCAAGTATGCAATTATGAAAAAAGGCAGGAGCAAAGTGAACAAATCAAATTCTATATCAACCATAGATATTCAGACTTCAAAGACAATACTAGTTATATGATAGATAGCATCTTATAAAGAAGAGTTGAACCAATCAGTTTTGAGAAGATTGTTCTGCCAGATGAAATAATCACAGATGATGACAAAATTAAAGAGGCAGTGCGCTTACACTTCAAATCATAGACCAAAAGTAACCCCCTAACAACATCCATTGGGAAGAATGATAATCAACCTACCTTCTACTAAACAATATACAAAAAACTATTTATGACAACCTTCTCACCTCTATTACTATAACTGAACTCGAACAAATTATAAAACTAGCACCTAAAGGGAAAGCAACGGGCCCACTTGGGATTTCAAATGAGGTTCTTCAACATTTACCTTCAGCAGCTCTATCTTTACTTCTAAATATTTTAAACAGTTGTCTGGCTCAAGAAATAATCCCAGACTAGTGACTAATAGCTAACATTTGGCTAATACTGAAAAAACAACATTACAATTCTACCCAGCCCATTACACTAATTGATCATACCAGAAAGATCTTTATAAAGATCCTTACAAACTGCTTCATAAATATTTTAGTTCGCAATCAAGTGCTCTCTCCCTATAACTATGCAGCTTTTCTGTTTCAGTCTACACTCCAGCCAATCTCACAGCTTACACATATTTTAGAAAATACAACTATAAACGAGAAAGAAATTTGAATCCTCTCACAGAACATATCAAAGGCTTTTAACTCTATCCACATACCTACTCTATGCAAAGCTCTCGCAAGAATATGTATCCCAGAAAAGGCTATAAATCTACTATCATATCTACTTCAAAATCGGAAGAACAAAGTGATTACAAGCTTAGGCCTAACTGCACCTTACTCAGTAGAAGACAGCATAGACCAAGGAGAGACAATCTCTCCCCTATTGTGGAAAATTTACTATGACCTACTAATAACAAAAATATACAAAGAGCACCAGGGATTCTATAGTGAAATAGCTTCGCTTCAGCCAAAAAAAATTCATGTCTCAGTAATAGCATATATAGATGACTCTCTATAGATCACACCAAACAAAGAATCACTTACCAAAATTCTCAACACTGCCTCCTCTTTCTACAGATTCGTCAGTATAAAGGTCAACCCACAAAAATCTATCTTAGTGACAAACTCAACAGCTCGAGACAAAACTATAATCTTCAATAATGAACAACTAACCGCAATCACAAATGGAACACCTTTTAAATATCTGGGAGCATAATTCTTAACAAATAGAAAGCCAACATTAGTACAAAAAGAAATTATAGCTGAAGCAGTAATTAATCTAAAGAAGCTACAATTTGCTCATATAACAGAAAAACAAGCAATTTATATAATTAATAGCATTATAACTCTCCATTTTCTATACCAACTATATTCTTCCTTTCTTTTAGCCTCACAAACAAACACTTTCAACTAGATTTGCATTTAAATAGTCAAAAACAAAGCAAAACTAGCCCGAGGAGTCCCTAATTCTTTTTTATTTAATCTAGATATTTATGCATTAAGCAATCTAGCCCAAGCCTAGCTTTTAACATTGATACTAATACTTCAAAAAAATCTAAACCACTCTAGCTTTGACTATTCCTTTCTAAAGCTACAGCTGCAACAACTACAAGATGCTGCAAATACTAATACCTCTATTCTCTTGCAACTTCCAGTCTTTCTAACTATACAAATCTATATACAAACTTGTCAAATGATACTGGCTTTGTATACACTTGAATTACAAACCTCACGATATGGAGACAACTGGCCCCTTCTGAAGGAATTTACTGGTACTTCGATAAACCAAATCCTTCTAAACCACTCTAGGGCTTCATATCTCAAGGAAAAACTAAACAACCACAATGTTTTTAGTGTGAAACAATTTTTAAACGCAACTAATACAAAACTTTTAGAGTGGAATAATTTTCACTACAATATCAAGAAAATACCCAGAGGCCGACACTCACATTGGTTTCTTATAACCTAGGATCTAATAGCAAGCTCTACAAATCCTTTATCAGTACCTCTATAGCCAACCCCCTGCACTTTAACCAACTAGACTCACAACAAAAAGGGCTGGATGATTACAAACAAACTAGTTATTAAAAGAATATACAACTCATTAAATGAAATACTTAAAACTCGATATTATATCTTACAACTGCACAATACAATAATTGCTTGCCAAGGCTATAGCCTTAAAAATTATCATTACTGTGACAAATACTGCTACTTCAATGCAACAAAGCCTTTCTACAACTTACAAGTAGATTGCAGAAGAAGAATTCACATCGATCTAAATGACTTTAAAAAAATACTAGTTCTTAATTCTGTCTATATACCTTCACTTAGTAATACAAAAACATTTTCAACTCTGGCTTGATCCCTATGCACCTTTACAAATCCTCCTATTCTGCTTTAAAACACACTTACAAAAACCAATTTTAAGGCAAAAACCCTGACACTTACTATGACAAATACCCGCCAGATGATAAAGAACAATTAGCATATCATAGCAAAATACTATTGTCAACACAGCCATGCCCTATTTGACTGCTATACCAACAGTTGGCCTTCACATACACATATACTACTTACTCTGTTAAACTTTGTACTTGCAACTACAAACTTATGAACCTCTATTAAGGTCTTCACAAATAACCTCTCTTTTGTCAACCTGATCAACCTTGCATACTCAGTTTTGCTACACAACTACTCTATACTGGATAAACAACAACATGCATATCTGCTCTTAATATTTAAAACTTTAACTTATGACTGGAAGATTACAGTCTTATTTGATAAAGATACCAAAATCTAAGAAACCATAGATACTATTTTCCCACTAGACTCTGCACCACAGCAGTTCTTATACAACTGTTTTATTCTAAGGCTCCTTGACAACTTCTGTACCTATCTACTAAAAGATACACTAAAACAAGTACACCAAATTAACAACCGATTAGCTTGGTTTAACCAATAATGAATCAAGAACTGGCATAACTCTTAAAAAAACATCGACTGGATATAGATACTACAATATATTACTCATAGTGAAAAACTACTAGCTCTAGGTACTGACCCATCTTCCTCAGCTTTAAAAATTTTCAAGATCAAACTGCTCTCAAAAGAACTGCCCATCTACCTCCTACTCTATTGAAGAAATACTACAAAGCATCCTGATTACTGCTGCCCAAGATGTCTTAATGGTGCTGAAGACATTGCGCATCTTCTAACTTGTATTCAGAATTATCTATATTTTTCGACTTTAATTATACAGTGGTACAAAAAACCTCACAGAAAATAGAAATACCACACTCCCACTTAGACACTTTTATCCAGGCTTTTACTAACCTCCATATTAATAAAAAAATGCCTCTTGGATTAATTATTGACGAAACTTTAGCACTCTTCGAAAAGAATAAGAATAAACACAAGAATGCATCCCTTATCC
>CAJVPZ010004311.1:0-10086 GCA_910592135.1 Racocetra fulgida | reverse complement strand
GAAGAACCTTCGAATGCTAGATAATCTGCAAATGATATCTAGAAATTAAGCAGACAAATTTTTTATTATTAAATAAACCTGGAAAGCAAAATTTTTCAAAATTTTATATATGAAATTTAGGTGTGTTGATCATTTGACACCATATTAAAAATGATCTGCATGACATCATGGCTGACTGATATCTTCAATATATTGAACTAATTTATTATATTCTATTTGAATATTATTTTTTATTATATTTCTATTATAAGTTTCTTTGCTTTTCATTAATTCTAATTCACTATATTGCTCTGGTTCCTCATACTCTTCATAGTTTTCATATAATTCTATTTCTTCATCTTGCTTTAATTTATTATATAGATTATTTTTTGATTTGCATATTCTTTTCTTTCTAATCTTGTAATATAAACATACTTTTTCATAATTGTTCTGAATTCTCAGATCAGTTCAGACTGATACAAGTTTTTAACTTGTATATCCTTACCTAATAATTTCCATGTAACAAATTTACAAGGTATTTGTGTTTAACTGAATTGATCTGGATCATAAAATCAAAAATAAATGTTCAATCTAATCAAATTAAATAATTATTTAACATGATCGCAATTCTTAGTCAAGGTATGTACGTACATACCAGATTAATACAAGTTAAAAACTAGTAGATCTTTACAAAATAATTTCACATGACAAGATCATGCTGTCCAATAAGATCCAAGATTTTGTACACAGATAGTTGCCTATAAACTATACACTTTGTACTATGTTTCTGATAAAAAGGAGGGATTAGATCCTTCTCTTTTATATAATTACAAGGAAGTTGTTTTGATGATCATACAGTCAAAATCAAATAGATACAATACAAGAACAACCAAAAATATCAACTTAAAAATCATAAAAGGCAAAAATAAATCAACAAAATTGAGAGTAGTAATCATTTCTATCTTTATTGATTCATTAGTTATTCATTAACTATTAAATCAATAAAGATAAAAGATGTTTAATACTAGGAACGTAGTGGAACGAAGTGGATGGTTCAATTCGAGTTTTGTGTTCATATACAAAATCTTAATTCTGATTGGATGTAGTGATTATATGATAAAATTTTATGTCTGATCTTTGCTTTTTTTAGAAGTTCAGTTAACTTACATATCACATAAATTGTATTCTTGATATTTATATGTATATACAAGAGAAAATGGAGTGCTATCGGCATTTCTATTGCATGAATTATGTCAATTTTAGTCAAATTCTTTAATATATATCAAATGTGATACTTTTTATTTTGAAGTATCTCACACCGGTTTGATCACAAACATAGTGTAAACCATATAGTAAAATCACTAATCAATTTTTTATAGTGACTTTTCAGAATTTTCTAACATCACTAGCTCCTAAAAAATGATTTTGACATGTTATTTACTGGATATCACAATTTTACTAACAATATAAAATGCTAAATTTTCACCTTTTTAATATCGAATCAGAAAAATAGTTTTTGAGGAAATGGGCATATTTGCTTATAATTATGTATAACAATTTGGTTTATGTGGGTATCAAAAAGACTCGAATATATGATGATTATGTTAATTAATAGCAAAAAGTATATTTATATTGAAATAATCCATTTTGACATCAAAGTTGAATTTTATGTATTTATAAATCTAGTTTACTTTTTGATTTATTATTGCCAAAACTAAAACAGAATATACAATTAATATTGTGCTAGTGATTACTATAAGCAGTTGAGTTGCAGCTTTATGCTAACTGGTAGCTTCTCATCTGCATAATGCATGCTAGCTATTAATATAATCATGTGATATTTATGTTCAGTAGCTATAATATAGATATAGAAGATTTTCTTGAGAGAGAGAGATAGGTTGTAAATTGAGGTAAGCTAGGGCTAAATTGGTGATGGCTAGTATGGAATGAAACTACACTTTCTTCTAATTTAGCCACTTACTCACAGTATATTAAAATAGAATTTCTGTATGTGAAAGGTTTTTAGAATCATACTTTTTCTGTACTCTTAATTATATGGGATTGATTCTGTTTTTATTGCTATTTATAGTTCTATATTAATATCCTGAAGATCAAAATCCTGAAGATACTAAATCCTGATACACTAAATTCTTAAAGAACCAAATCCCAAAAGTACAATATCTTGAAAAATGAAATTCTAATAAAAAAAATCCGGTAAGAACATAATATGTTCTTACAGGATTTGTTTTTTTTTTTAGGATTTCAATTTTCAGGATATTGTACTTTTGGGATTTTGTTCTTTAAGAATTTAGTATATCAGGATTTAGTATCTTCAGGATTTTAATCTTTGGGATATTAACATAGAACCACTATTTTTACAGGCACATTACTCCTGCTTAGCTCCTTTTTGATCTGTTGACTTTTGTCAACTCAAATAAAATTACAGCAGATTAGCAAATCAGTCTGTACTATACAGATCTGTTCACTTTATGCCATAAAATCATCAAATAATTTTTTTTCATTGAGTTATAATTTATAATTACTATAATAGATATAGGCATGCCGATTTTAGATATCATTATACAACAAAAATTACTATTCCTTTTTAGTTAGTTTTATATGCAAAATTACAGATTTTTATGCATGCTATGTATAAAAATGATAGAATATATATAAAATTTTTATGAAAATTACAAATTATTCAGTATGATTACATTAATCCACATAATTAAAAAATTTTATACACTTTTTAATTTATCGTGAATAAATTTCTTATAATAAATTATTTCCCGTCAATAATGTCCTATACATTATTGATTTTTCGTTTATGTGAAAACAAAGCGTGCATCTCAAATTATGTAAATTACATATTGTTCTTTGTCATATGCCTATAAGAAATGCATATACTTAAAGCTGGCTAAAAAAAGTTACAGATTTGATGTTTTTAGAGTTACCTTTTTGATACAGTTAAGGTTAGTAAGTTATTTATATATCAAGAATACAATTTATGCAGTATGTAGATCATTATATGAAATCTGCTGCCTTATTTGGATTCATATTTTATATACATACTAGCGTGTTACCTGTGCCTCTGGCACGGGATAGTATATAGTTTATTTAAATTATAAGGTTTGATTGGTCATCAATTTTGAATTATTTATTAGAGTAATTTTTATATATTTTTAAAGAAGATATGTGTTAGATGAGGTATTATCAAGTTAGTGAAGTGTAGTGATAGGCAAATAGTAGTTTTTTAGAATTTTATGTGGGATTTGTGGACTATTATTATTAAAAATATTTATTTATTTTAAATAAAGTATTTCATTTTTGGTTTTAGTGTGATTACGGTGTGTAGCTATTTAGTTAGAATGTGAGATTAGTTGTAAGGCTATACAAAGTTAATTTTTTGGTTCTCATAACATAAAATTTAAAAAATGACCCGGCAACCCGGCTTTTAATTTTATTTTTCCAAAAATGTTATATATAAAATGCATATAAAACTTTTTATAGACTTCTGAAAAAACTTTACCCAGATAGTAAATATAGTCAAAAATTTTTTTAAGAATTTTGCAAAATTTGACCCGGCCAGGTTATGAGAACCAATTTATTAAGTTTGTATAGCCTAATATAAAATTGAAATAAAATATGGTTTTTTTTCGAGAGATCGTTTGTAATTTAGAGTTTTGCTTATGAAACTATTTTTGATGTTTTAATTAAAAAAGATTTTAGAAAAATTTTGATTAGGAACTTTTTTTTAGATATATCTAGTTTTGGTTTAATACTATATAACTTTGAATTAAAGCATTATTATTTAGTGTTTTGATTTCACATTGTACATGATTTTATGAGTAGTGAAATATTGCATTGGTGAAAAGATATAAAATTGCTTTAGTAATATTTTTTTTTGTCAGTGGTTATTGGATTTATGAATTAGCATGATTATGTGGTTATGGTTTTGGGTGGTATCATGAAGTTTATCAGTTAATTTTTTTAATATTTAAGGGATGTAATTATTAATTGTTATTTTTTTTTCTTACTCAATATGAAAATGTGTATACAATAATTATAGGAGTAGTTAATTATGTAAAGACGAACAGTTTTTAATGAATTTAAAGAGAAGCTGAGGAAAGTTGTATAATATATTTTTGTTTTTTTTAATGAATAGAGATAAAAAGGTAGAAATATTGATATAAAAAAAATTGGTTATTAATTGTTTAACAATACTTCTGGATATACTATATTTATGGTAGTATTGTTACTATTGTTTGGGAGAAGAATTTTTATGAATTGTGGGCAGGTACAACGTGATAGAGCTATATAAAGTTGATCGTGGGAGAAAATGGGGGTTCTAAGGTCTAAGCCAATATGTTTTACGGATTAACCTTGTGATTTATTTATAGTGATTGCGAAAGCTAATTGAATAGGAAATTGGCGTTGTTTAAGTTTAAACGGAAGTTCTGAAGCTGATGAAATAAGAGAAATGCAAGGAATAAAAGTTGAATTGCCAGCATAATCTCCAGTCAGAATATGGGCTTCAATTAAATGGTCATTAAGTCTTGTTATGATTAATTGGGAACCGTTACAGAGACTTTGATGTGGAGCCAAATTTCGTAGAAGTATAATAGGGTATCCAATTTTGAGTTTGAGTTTTGAGGGCGGTAATCCATTGGGTTTGAGAAAATTTAAGAATTCGTTGGGGTAGAAGTTAGTATTGCTATCAGATTCTTCAGTAATTATATTGTCTGAACTTAAGTATGTTTTTTCTTTTTCAGGGAAGATGTCGAGAATAGCAAGATTAATGTTAACGACATCTACATTACGGGAAGAAAGTATTATTCTATTTTTTAAATACTGGTCAGTGGATGTGTTTTTAATATCAATATCATGATAAGTAGTTTTAATTAAAGAAGTTAAATCAGAATTAGTTATCATATCTTTAGGAATATCAATAGTGTTGTCTAGTTCAGATATATTTGTACCATCGCCAATCTAGACGTAAGATGTATAGTTAAAATTAGCTAATTCGATTTTGTGTTAATTGTAGGAAAAAAATTTAAGACATAGATTTACCTTTAAAAGCCATTGCGCAAATTGCTGATTTTCAATAGATTCTGACTCAAGACGCATGTTTTTTTTTAATGTACATATTTTTATATGTTGCCATAATTGTGATCTTTGAAGGAAAGAAGATACAATTTGTTGTCGGGAGCCTTTGGTTACGACGAGTAATATTTGACAGAAATCACCACCAAATATTACTGTGATTCCTCCGAATAGACGTGGGTTATCACGAATATCTTGTAAGGTGCGATTAACAGATTCAGTGCAATTACGATTTTGCATAGAAATTTCATCCCAAATTATGAAAGTTGTTTGTCATAATAAGTCGGTGAGTTCGGAATTTTTATTAATTGAACACGAAGATTCATTATTGATGTTGAGAGGGATTTTAAATGTTGAATGTGCTGTATGACCACCTGAAGTAATAGAGCAGCGATGCCAGAAGAAGCTACACAAATGATGATTTTGAGTTCACTTCGAATTTTTATGGCAAGTGTGTTGTATAGAAAAGTTTTTTCAGTCCCAGCAGGTCCATTTAGAAAAAATAATTCACCTTTTTGTTCAGTTACAGAGTTGAGGATATCTAGATATATGGTTCTTTGTTCATTATTTAATTGAAGAATACAGTTAGTACTTATTTTTTGAAGTTCATTATAATCCCAATTTAAATGTTCATGGATGAGACGGTTTTGTTGGTGATTATTGTGGCTCCAATTATATTTCCAATGTGGTATAGTAGGGAACATTTTAAGAGAGTAATTAGAGTTGTGTAGAATTTCATCAATGAGAAAAAGTCCGAAATCAAATATTTGATATTCGGTAGCGTTTTGAATATTATATTCATTGTTTAGATGATAACGAAGATTATCACAGAGATTGTTATGGAAATGTAATCACAAATCGTGAGGTTTGGCTGGAGTAGAATATATAAGTATAATTACAAATAGTGATCTTAACTGGTTGCTACTACGCATAATCACAGCTTCTTTTAAACATTGTTTCCATTCGTTATCATTTTCTAATAAACCTAGAGCAATGCACGCATCTTTGAATGTTGAGTAGGTAATATTGTTAACTGTTTTTAAGTGATTAAATGATTGTGGTCCTGAACTACAGTTAGCAAAAGTCTTAGATAAAATCGTTCTTCTGCGGATAGATTAGCGAAGTATAATCTACCAATTGCAAAACCTTGTTTTCGTGGTGTCCATTTTTTATCGGATTTATTCCAGACATAATGTTGAGGGAATTCTTGATAAGTGTATTGACAGGCAGTTTCAAAGGTTTCACATATTTTAAATAAGGCTGTTAATGTAGTTTTTTGTTGATCAGCATGTGCAAGAATTTGAGCGGCATCATTATTTGGGTCGAAAACAACTCTGTGCATTCCTGGAAGATGTAGTGCTAGTCACACAATGTTAGGCATTTCTTCATGCATATTAAATCCAAAAAGGTGCCAAATGGCTTCAGAGGCATTTATATATCTTGCATCTATATATTCTTTGATTTCATCAAGATTTCATTGAAATTGGATCGTAGTTCGATCATGGCCTTTGTAAATATATTTGTAAATATATTTTACAGCATGTATAGATGCACAAATTTCGATATTTATATGGCAGTTGTATTTACGACTGAGAGTTGAGTTATACGGAACTATATCTTGATTATTGACAGATTTGTTACCAATATTGAATACTTGTCCATTATTTCTTCTCATATAGAGGGAATAGCTATCTGTTTCTATAGATGTTGTATCATAAAATTGTTTTGGATAATTTCTTTTGCATATGCCATTTTTCATGCACGGTGCTTGGGAGTTGCGAGTGCCGCAAGGGCCATGAACCATAAAATGTAGTATAGTATTAAATAATATTGAATCTTTTTTTTGATCAGGAAATTCAGCACTTATGATACGATCTATGTCAGCGGGTTCTTTTATTTTATGGTCTTTATGAAGAAATATTAAAAAGTGTATATAAGGAAGACCACGTTTTTGAAACTCAATCGTGTAGACATGAGCGACACTTTTGCCAAGTAAATTGTGTTTTCTGATATCTTAGAGGAGAGATCGCTGTTTTAATTCAAATACACGTGCTACCAAGTCAGGACGGTCTGCTGGTGTTTGACCAGATAATAATTCATTAACAATTTCTGGCCATCTAGGATTTTGTGGTCATAGTTCCAAAAATGTCAGGGTGTTGGTAAAATCGGGTAATAGCCATCGAATCTTGAAAAATTTTAAACATGTGACGTGAACTGCCAATATGTGTAGAAGGAAGAAGTACTCGACGTCCAAGATTATTAAGGTTTAATTCTCCATTTGTAATGTTTCCTACGGCATCAGCAAGTCCTTGATATAGATCACACGTAATATTCCTTGGTTATTACATAAAAATCTTAGTCATTCTGTTCGGTAGCTGCCCATGTGTCAACTATAAATTCTTGAAATAATTTTCCTTCTTGAAGGATTGTTGAAAATTCAGTATGGCAAGGAAAGAGACGAAAGAAAAAAAGTCTTTTTGTGTAAGGCGATAAGCTCTGTTTGGATCATTTATTCAATTGCCTTCTGTGTTTATTAATGTTTGGTATAATTTTTCATGCCAGCCAAGTTCACCGCATGGAAAAAGAAGTACATAATATAATGGTAAGTAAGTGAGATATCCTTCATGAATACGTTCAAGTGAATCATCATGTAATCAAATAACTATGTCAAACATAGCCTCTGGCACAGATCTATTACCAGGTATAAGAATGGCGATTTCATCTGCAGTTGGAAGATTATAGCGGTGTCTGTTTGTTGTACCAACATAATGTAAATAAATTTTTAAGTTTGTATTAGGAATATTGTTTCTATGAGCTTGAGCAAGAATTTCATAGGCTTGTTGGTATAATGGATAAAGTGTATAGTAAGTACGTAAAGTGTTTTGTATTTTTTACATTGTTTGCACTGATAGATTATCATTGTGTCTCATTTGTATGAAATGTGTAATTACAGGGTTATAAATATAAAGTTGAGCATAGGCTGGGTATTTATCTTCAGTAGGAAGAAGTGAACCAGATAAATGACATAGTTCTCCATTAACGCAAAAACAATATGGAGCATTTCCTTGTAGAACAGATTCATCAATTTTGATGGCCAATGATATAAATGCATTTGCAGCATTATATTGATGGATATTCATTCAGAATTCTGTAGCTTCATCATCATTATCTTCGAATAAATATCGAAAGAGGGGTGGAGGTTCATTGAGAAGAGGAAGATTAATTTTTCTTTGCAAACAACATGAACCAAATTTAGGGTTTTGGATAGAAGAATTTGACAATCGTTCATCTAACCAATGAAGAGCACCACAATAAATGTATTCTACATCCATACGATCAAGATAATGAACGCGGTTTGCTTTTTCATATATTCTTCTTTGTACCTGTGCAATTTTTTGTTTTGTGCTCATGTTTGTTATGTATTATAAAACTGATAAATGTAAATTTTGAAGAACTTTACTGAAGAAAAATAGCGGTTTTTATGTGTTTTAATCTTTTGCATTTATTTAGCAATTGTAGTTTATGCGCCATAAATATTAGATGCGTTGTTATTCTTAGAGAGCTAACATTTAAGAGCTCAATATAGCCCCCCTGGAGATTGTCAATTGACTATTTTCCAGGGTATCAGAGTCAGTCATTTGACAATTTCAAAAATTAAAAAAAATTATATAAATTTTGCATATTTTATGTGCTTTTTGCATATTTTATGTACTCCTTGCATATTTTATGCACTCCTTGCATATTTTATGCAAGATTATGCAAGATTATGCAAGGGGTGCATAAAATATGCAAGAGGTGCATAAAATATACACCCCTTGCCTATTTATGCACCCCATGCATATTTTATGCACCCCTAGCATAATCTTGCATAATCTTGCATAATCTTGCATAAAATATGCAAGAGGTGCATAAAATATGCAAAGAGTACATAAAATATGCAAAAAGCACATAAAATATGCAAAATTTATATAATTTTTTTTAATTTTTAAAATTGTCAAATGACTGACTCTAATACCCTGGGGAATAGTCAATTGACAATCTCCAGGGGGGCTATATTGAGCTCTTAAATGTTAGCTCCCTTATGTCACTTTATCTATTGTTTTTGGATAATCGATTAATCTTGTAAAAGCAATTAAGGCTAAGCATAAAAGATTTCTATATTAAGTATAAGGGTGGAAATGTGAATATAAATAGGAAATAATAAATAGTTGAGTTAAACAGCATGATTATACATATACATATTAGATAAGTATTACAATTATTAATTTAGAAATTACCGAGATTATGAAGTAATATTTAGGTTGGAAATGGGGCTCTGAGATTTTTTTTATTCGAATTCGGTATTTTTAATAAAAATAGAATTGTTGTACTACTTGTAATAAAAAAATGATCACCAGATATATGCAATAGAGTAGTTATTATATGGTCATAAAGTAACTAAATTTGCACAGGTCAGATAGCTTTCGGCATGCAACGTTAAACCCTACAAATTTGGTTATTTTTTTACAATTGGTACAATAACTATAGCATACAACTTGATAAAAATCTCAATTTTCACTAAAGTTTTCTAGAATTGATAAGTATAGAATTAGTTACTGCATAGTTATTATTTCAATTTTTATTTTTAATCAGTAATGAGAAAAAGTATTTTTGATTTTGTGATAAGTATATGGTAAGATTTGCATTTTTTTTAGTTAGTACTATGTAGAATAGATTACGATTTCGGTGCATGTGATTATAGGAATAAGTAGAAATGAGAATTCGAGAGCATTTTATTAACGGTAATAGTTTTTACGGTTTAAATCTTGATAATGTTCTTAATTATGGTTTGTAGCACAGTTATATTGATCTCGATTTTACTGTTTGATTTAGCTTTTTGTGTATATCAAAAAGATTAAAGTCGCAAGTAAGATTCAACCCTTTTTTGTGTGATTTTCGATGTTTTGAATCTAGTAATTCAGTTTGTAATTGTGTTAGTATACATAAATGTTTATCGGTCAATTC
>CAJVPZ010004310.1:0-10087 GCA_910592135.1 Racocetra fulgida | reverse complement strand
TTATAGACGATTCTAGAATCGATCATCATTATTCCAAAACGTTATCCGTTACACAAACCAAATTTGGAGATATCCCGGACTGTATTCACTAGGTTTATTGCTTACTATTCGATTGTTACATCTGATCTTGAAACCTTATTGGTTGGAAATCAGAGGTTCTGGTCAAATCCCGAAAAACCTACGAAAAACCTGAAACTTAATTATAGCAAGTAATGATCATTACTGTTAATCATCAGCGGGATAATTAAGTTTCGGGAGTTTGGTTTGATTGTCGGGATTTTAACCTGTAAACCGACTAAGGATTTAGTCAAATCGATAGGCTGCGTACACTAGTTTGAATACACAGATACAGCAAATTTTATTTTAAACAACCTGGTTCTGGTTAAAATTTATTTGCATACGATTTTCTGTGTATATATCGCACAGTAGATATAATGTATATTTTCTGTGGGTATATTAATACAGTAAATGTATACATCATAACAAAATAAAGGTTATCTATATACAAATCAAATCAATAATTAAATAATCATATAAAATATAATGACACTTGAATGAAATATAATAATTGTAGGTTGTGATAATTTTTGTACAAAATCAACACCAAATATGAATAAATAACATTATAACACCCAAAATTAAACGATCAATTTCCGAAATATTCCAATATTGGCCAGTGTTAGTACACTGTGCATTTACTATATGGAATGGAATAAAAGGAGTAATTTTCTTACATATCAGATTGTTTTTTTTTTCTTTAAATAATCTGTAATCATTTAAATATGTATGTTATTAGATAAAAATTAAACATAGATTTATAGTAAATTAATAGTTTTGGTATTAAAAGTTCCCAATGGAGCAATGGACTGGAGCAGATGAAAATGCCAATGGAGCGCGGAAATACATTTAAGGTAGTATCATTCTGCAACAATTTCTTTTGGCATTTCTGGCAACGGTGGTAGGGGATCCTCTTTCAATCGTTTTAGTATATCTTCAGCCCTAATTGCGATACTCATACTTCTAGAAACTCTTAGGTCTCCTCCCTCTTTGCCACCTTTTCCACCACGCCTCTTTGCTCGACTTTCTACATCACCACCATCACGCAATTTTTCCAATAAGTTGTCCATTAAATGTTTTTCATCTGATGAATTTAATTGAGCTGTCATTTGCACTCCTGTGCTCGGCTTAGCCAATTTCTTTCGCTGTTCAATCTCCTGTGAGTTTAAAAGCAAATATTAAATAAATTAAATGTTGAACGTAATAGGAAATTGAATTTGAAAATAGAAATTACTTCTTGTCGCTTCTTAGCAGCTAATTCGCGGTCTCTTATTGCTTTATTATCATTTCTAACCCGCTGTAATGAATAAATTAATATTAAAAATAAATATCGTCATTTTTGAACTTTTGTGTATGATCAATAAAAACGACTACGCTAATATCCGGTGCATTAATTCGCGATAAAATTTCTTTTATTATGCCAATTGGCTAAAAAGCCTTGAATCATTAATTGATGAAATCGATGGCATTTTTGGCCTTTATCTTTCAATAAATTATATTACTTGGACTGGACAATAATAATAATACATACCTCAAAACTAGTGAGAAAAGTCTTAAATATTCCAAAGAATTCATCAGGTTTAGTGTTTTTGGGATCTTCTCCAAAGTATGCTACAACATCCTTATATGCAACTTCCATAGAAGTATATTCCATCTGTAAATCTTCAAACTTTTGTTGTGACTTTACAACAAACTCTTTCATCATTTCAGGGAATCTGTCATTGTTTTCTAATTCAACATCGTCTCCAAAATGTTTTTGTAATTCAATTGCTAAATCGTTTAACTTTGTTCCCATTTGCCGATATTCGTTTGTCATTTCTTGTTGTGATACTAAAAAAGTGATTAAAATAAAATATTATAAAAAATACTTATTAATGTATATGGTCTGTATTGCAAGGTTCAAAATAGGATTTATCATACCTCTGCAAGCAGACCCACATTCCGCTATCTCATCGACAAAACCCAATACATTAGGTAGTTTCGTTTCAATTGTCTCAGCCAAAAAGTGTAATAAAGTAATTGATGAACTTTTCGCAGCCTTAGTATCCACGAGCTATATTACAGTCGATATTTTAAATTTGGAAGGGAAATATTAGTATTACAGCTCAAAATTACTAATTTATGAATAATTTTTATAGCAGATGCTGAAATTTGGACTTATTATCATGAAATTTTAAAATTTTGGATACTTTTTTTTTGCCTTTTTTTGTAGTTTGATTAAAATTTAGGGTTAGTGTTGTTAAGAATATATTGGCTTAGTAAGGTTTATACTTTCAAAAAGGGATCACAAATTTCAGCACAAGCAACGACAAAAATAATTATAAATAATTACGCAACCTTATTAATACTTTGAATCTTAAATCCAAAAGCACCACCTTTGTTACCAGAACCATTCATATAATTTCCAATTAATAAAATAAACTAAAATAAATTATAAAATTATAAAAGAAATTTTAGCAAAATAGAATTAAATAATAGGTTTAAAAATCGTTCATGTATATAATCCTTACGTTTAACAATTCTTTAAATTGCGCTGATTCTTTAAGTGCTATAGATGCATTCAATACTGATTTAATATCCTACAAAATAAATACTTTATGTAAACTTATTTAACAATCAAACTTCCATGCCAATAAGAATGTTTTATGATTGCATACACGTTCCAAATCTCTGAATTTCTCGTCAAAAGTAACGTAGAAATACATAAATTTAAGGCGTTGTTCATATCGATGAATCTTCATCACCTATTAATTTAAAGTATAATATTTTGAGTCGGATATTAACAAAAGTCAACAATTACTATTATTGTTAATATTATTATTATTAACCTCAACAAAGAATCGATCAGCACGAGCCAAATTTGCGGGCATGTCTTCTTTATATACTGATAGTTTACCACGCTAAAAAATATCGAAATAGTTATTATATGCGTTCTTTAAAATGCATATATTATTTGATAACATACTTCTTCAGCTGTTGGAATATATAACATTAACTGATTAAGTAAATTCTCAGTACAGAAGTACACATCAAACTCAACGATCTTCTTATGTATTTCTTCAAATGATATATCTTTATAACGTCCAAGTGCCACATCTTCAACAGGAAAACAATTAATAAACGAATAAAATCATATTAAATCAAACATAACGAACGTGACTGCATTCTTACTAATATTATAAGCTCTCTTTTGATCAAGAACACTAATTTCTTCCTCTTTTACAGCCTTCGGTCCTGAGAAAATAAAAATAATATTGGAAGATTAAAAAAAAAAAAAAAAAACTCTAGTATCAAAAAATCCAATTACTAAATGACAAGGCCAACATACTCTCTTTATGCTCATAAGCTTCAAATAATTTCTCAATGTTAGAGAACACGTCGGTTTCTCCACCAAGTAACTTAATTAGCTCTTCATCACTCAAATTTGCTTGTCCCCAAAGTGTTTTATTAACAGATAAATAATTAATCTTATCCCATTGAAGTTGCTTAAGTTTCTTCATAGTCATGTATGGAACTTCTTTACGATTATCTACACAAAAATATCAAATTAACAAATTAGAAAATGATAGTGCACATCGAATTGAGCCGCATAGTAATTTTTATAAAATTAGGCAATTTATCAAGAAAACTAGTATTGACACATTTGCAAACGATGTATATCAGGTTTAACGTCACATTTTATGAACATATAATGTTTCATTCGCAAAGGATGTGGCAATAAAAAAGAGATGTGCAAATGCCCAATTTCTTTATTCATACTAACTTGAAGATGCCTGAGCTCGAAAACCTCCTGGTGGTAGTGGACCTCCGGCTTTTCCTGGAGGTGGTGGTGGACCTCCGGCACCCCTGGCTTTTCCTCCCGGTGGTGGCGGTGGCGGTGGACCTCCAGCTTTTCCTGGTGGTGGTGGTGGTGGCGGCGGACCTCCGGCTTTACCTGGTGGTGGTGGTGGCGGCGGCGGACCTCCAGTTTTTCCTGGTGGTGGTGGCGGAGGTGGTGGTGGACCTCCAGTTTTTCCTGGTGGTGGCGGAGGTGGTGGTGGGCCTCCAGTTTTTCCTGGTGGTGGCGGAGGTGGTGGTATGCCACCAACTTTTTCCGATGATGGCGGCGACGGTATACTTGAAGACTGAGAGTTTGGTGGGGGAGGCGGTGGCGGTATGTTCGAAGACTGCGTGACAGATGGTGGAGGCGGTGGTGGTGGTATGTTCGAAGACTGTGGTGGTGATAGTATTTTTGAAGAAGCTGGGGATGTAGCTGAAGATTGAGAAGATAAATTTTCCGATTCTGTGGTTTGCGTTGTCTGTGAAATTTTCGAGTCAGATTCAGTCACGCCAGAAATAGGCGAGGTTTGTGAAGTTGATGTAGGTGGTTGTTGAGATTGTTCATTTGAATGTTCACTTGCTGATGTATGAACGATTATACCATCATGACGTTGTTTAAGTTCTTTCAAAACATCAGCATCCATCCGTGGAGGATGTTCAGGAATTCTGAATCCACCAGCAAAATTGGCTTTATCATAATCAGGATATTGCGATGGTACGTTCTGACTGCTCATATTACCAATATATTCATTTGCATCTGGCATCTACATTAAAGAGTCCAATGTCAATAACTATAAAATTGGATTGTTGCTATTTTTTTTAATGGCATTACCTAAATAAAAATTGTAATTATAACGATATTGAAGATAAGAATGAAACTATATCACCAAGTATAGGCATATTATAATCACATCGTTATGATTACAAAATCTATTAGACTTCGTTAACAAACCTTTAAATCTCCAAATGAAGGTGGTGTCCAAACTTTTCGTTCACCTTCTAATATCCTTTCTGTCTCACGTATTTTCTGCATTCTTTCTAATTGTTTAACAAGTTCTGTTCGATCAACAGTAGTATCAGTCCCATATCCTTGCTGTTCCTTTATTATTGTCTCAAGTTCTCGAAGTTGAACATTCGACTCATCAAGCTTTTCGCGATAACTGGCTTCTAGATCTGCGATTCGTTGTTGAAGTGTCTTAATAGTGTGCCGAGAAATGCGTAAGAGTTCTTCAAGAGATTCAATTTTATTTTTTAATTCAGCTTCTAAAATGTGGAAAATGTGGGCGAAATTGTTATTACATTTAATGTTCAAAGGGCATATGGTAAAATCAATAAACATATAGGGTAAGTCACCTGACTCAGAGGACACCACCTGTTTTGACATTAACTCTTGTTTCTCACGTAACTCTTTTAAAGCAGCTTTAGCTTCCTCTGCTTCTTGAAGGGCAGTATTGAGTTTATCTTGATCGACCATCTTAGCAAGGACCTGTGAAACGGTAAGACCCACAGACTGGCTCCAGTCTTGATCAAGCCCATGACGATCAAGAACAACTTGCGTGACTAATGAATCAATAAGCTGGAAATATTTCGTTCTACAATATATATATTCATATCAGTATCCTCAATTTACCGTTTTTATTAACTTATTTAGTATATGGGGGAATCAGTAGAAAGAGAACAAATCTTTTTTTTATATTTATTTTTTTTAATTCTTAAATTAGAATATTTCAACGACTAACAAACCAAATTATAAATGTTTTCATTTACTTCTATAATTGCATAGAAGTTAGATAAAAAAATTTTTTTATTGAATTTGGTTGATAGTTTTTGAGATATTTTATTTAAATTTTAAAAGATTTTACTTGAAAAAATTTGTCCTTATTCTACAGATTCCCCCATATTTCTTTCTAAGTAGTAAGCCAAACCTAGACTCGCCATCATCACGAATAAGTAACAAATGTTGCATAGCCGATAAGAAAAAGTCGTATGAACGTGTCCCTTGTACTGAGCCAAGTATACACTCAAACACATCACGTGGATCAGTATATGCAAAAAATTAAGGAATATATAAAATAAAGATACGATGGAAAAAATATATATATAGTATATATATAGTATATATATATATAGTATATATATAGTATATATATAAATAATATATATATAGTATATATATAAATAATATATAATAAAGGATATGTCATGTTCTGCAAAATTCGATGATTATAAAAATCCAAGACTTCTTCGTAATCCAATTCACTTTCACGTTCAAACTTATTTATTTGGCGATTAATCAGCTCGTGATTAAACGCTTTCATTTTCTAAGTATCAAACCATTGTAAATCGATAGGATTCGAAATAAGGTAGTTTACAGCATTTACAGTATAATTTGAAGGCTTACATCAATTATACGCGTTAGTCCACATGCGTGTAGCTGGTTCCTTAAATGTACCCGAATTTCAACGTCATCACATACACCGATTATTGAATTTACCAGAATCATATTTGCTAACTATTGTAAAGACGAAACATAAAATTATTCCTGAGAAAAAAGTACTTGTAAAAGAAGCACAAAGATTCTTACCACATATTCCATCAATGAACTGTCCATTCCTATACCCCCTTTTTTAAATTCATCACTTGCATCTACTAAACTCCCATAACGACCACGTCCATCAATTGTATTTTCCAGTACTCTCATCCAAGCATCAAATCTTCCATGCTCATTAAGAAATCGCTGATGTTGATCAAAACCTTCTAATACGAGAGTGTGACCGGTAGGGATTTCACAATAACAAAAGAAAGAAAGAACTTCGGCTACCAGTTTGCGGGTGTTTAGTTGAGGAGAAATAAGTGAAAATGTGATACTATGAATGCATGATGAATGCGTCAGAGCTTCTTGAGCTCCCCACTAAATATAAATTAAATAAATTAAATAAATTAAATAAATTAAAATAAATAAATAAATAAAAAAAGATTAAATAAATAAATAAAACAAGATCTAAACACGTAATTTTATAATCAAATGTTTATTTAAACTTACTCTGTTGTTTAACAGTGATTTTAAACATTTAATAATTTCGTATTCCATTTGTAAATCAGCATCTAGCCTAAATTAAAAGAAATAAATATTTGCAAATAAGTATTACTAATATGACGAGCAAAAAAAAAAAAAAAAAGAAAATAATTATAAGGATAAAACATTACGCATACTTTGCATGTTTTTTTGTAATACTGCTAAGATAATTTGCAAGAACCTCTAAGCCTTTTGCGTCAATGAAAGACCGGACCCATCTTTGGTATTAATAGTTCATAAATAATTAATGTGAATTTTAAAGTCTTAAATACACTTAAATACATAAATGCATTAATCACAAAAACAATACAGAACGAGTTTCTCACGTTATAGGAAGTGTCCTTAGAGCAACACTGAGTGAATTCATATGTTTGATAGTTATAGTTCCATCCATAATTTTTTTAAGATAATATTCAGGAGTATTAGGATCACCAGCGCTTTGAACGGGATTTTTATCTTTCGAATTAGAGTGAACTTTCTACAATATATAAAAAAAAAAATCGATTGATTACCACAAGGAGGATTAGACAATCCAGGACAAGAAATAAAATTTCATCCAACCCCTTCTGTTATCATATTACTCTGTATCAGCTTCCATTTATTTTCGATTGGCATGGCCAGCATTTTCTCGGATAAATTTCCCAAATCTAACTTTCTCTAACATTTAAAAATGGATGTTAACACGAGTCAATGAACAATTTACGGCCAAACGATAGTGGCACATGATAGAAAAGTAAATTATACCATCATATCTAAGAACAAACGTTCAATCTCTTCATCAGAAGGCCGAGAATGATCGTTTTTATCACCTTTGTGATGGCCGCTAATCCAAGGTAAATCAAGAGACGAAAAAGCAGTAGATGTTCTAACAGAATCAATACTTCGTGTAGACCCCGAAGTTTCACTGAAAATGGAATGGTCAAGTGAAGGAGTATAATCTCCTGAAGAAGTTCTTGAATGGGGATTACCATAATTCTCATATTGAGACGTTATTGAGGACGATTGAGTATAAGGTTGTGAAGGGTAATGATCAGGGTGAAATTGGTATTGATAGTTTTGATACTGCTGAGCAGGATAAGAAGGATTGTTATAGGAATGGTTAGGAGATGGTAGGGGAGGTCTTGTATTATCATAGCGAGGAGGATTTTTTAATTCAGCTGGTTGTTTTTTATTTTTTGATTTCTCTATAAATTTTTTCATGGTTGAATAATGATTCTAAATGATAGTAGCAATACAAATATACAAATCTCATAGACTAAACACAGATCTTGTAGATCGCCAAAATAAAACCAAGATCTATGTTAACAAAAGATATTAATGACAAGTGTGAAATAATTTAAATAACGATAAATGAAAGCGAATACGAGAATAACAAGTGGGTGTGGCTAAACTTAATCAATAATTAAATTATATAAACAAGGATGAGTCAGCCACACTTTTTCAGCACGAACAAACATTGTACGTGCGTACGTCTGCTATTATAGGTTAAATTACACACGATGCACATTGAACCAGAAAGTGTCAGTGTCAGCTCTTATGTACAACGCAAGACCGAGAAGTCTTTATTATACGTAGTCTAGTCTCCGCCAGTTTTTACGGCATGGCGTATTATTCAATCCAGTAGACAACTTTCTATGCGGGATTATTTGGGATTATTAAAGCTTGTAACTTTTACTATCTATTTGTATATCGTTTAGTACTGTAGTAACGAATAGATATATGAAATATTGTAAAACCCCTAACCCGAATACAAGCCTAAAAAAGAAATGTGACGACCAATCAAATGCGCGAACGTTTTTGCAGATCATTCTAGAACCCGATTTCCAAATATGGTATATTCCCTGACTGTACCCGAGGGCTTGGGATTTGATACCTTAACCCGGTCCTTGTGGGCCTACCCGCATGTATCCATGGGTAGCCCGGGCCCTAGTGATATAATTTACCGGTATGTAGTAATACATGCAGCTATTATAATCAAGATCATAAGGCAAAACCTCAACACCAAAAATAAATAAATATTATTCTAGATATCTAAAACTTTTTACTAAATATATACATAATGTATATTATTTGAAATAATTTGATCACAATCCTGATTACTAAATTTAAAAAAAAATTCATTGAAGGTTGTTTCCGTCTTTAAATGATTTAGAAGGTCATTTAACATACGTACGTTAATTGAGAATCTAATACCCTTAACCAATCAAAACTAATTACCAGATAAACCTAATTTTATATTTACATATATAAAAAGTTAATCATAATTCATGCCTTAAAGTTGTTTGAGATAATTAACCGCATATATCTTGTCAAAATTAGCAAAAAATTGCGCATTTTACTGTTTTGCAAAATAAATACGTGCGTACGTACGTACATAGAAAATTTCAAATACGTATATAGTATTTTTACTATGTTGGATTATATAATTCGGAAAATAAAATAAGACTAGGGGGTTTCAAAATTTAACAAATAAGTGACGCATTCGAAAATAAGTACGTACGTAGGATTTTTTTTTAATAGCATTTTTACTATATCGTTATATATTGTCGGAAATATAAAATCAGATTCTCTGATTTTAACGTTAATTTGAAACCCCCCTTACTGTAACGGTAATAAAAAAAGTTAAATGAAAAAATTTTAACGTTAAGATATCGATATATACAATTCATTATCCCGAACAACTTAACAATACAAGAATACGTACAAGTTTAACAATTTCTTCGCGGGTAAAAATTGATATCTCTACACGCATAATGACTTAGTGACTGGTCTTCAATTGACTGAGTCATTTACGATCATTGCTTTACAGAATGCTGGACTTTTTTATGTCGTCCAGTTCACTTAGTATGTTTTAATATCTTTAAACATAGCTTTTGATATATTGGACCGTTTTTGATTTACCACCAAAATGACCGCTTCATCAAGATAATTCTAAGATTGTTTAACGATTGGCTTAATGTTTAAATAATACAAATCTTTGATCCCATAATTTAATAATACCTCTGATTGGATAATATTTTACCTCACATGATTGGACTTCAATACCGATACGTTGTCCACTGGATTGAATAATACGCCATGCCGTAAAAACTGGCGGAGACTAGACTACGTATAATAAAGACTTCTCGGTCTTGC
>CAJVPZ010004309.1:0-10088 GCA_910592135.1 Racocetra fulgida | reverse complement strand
AAACTTAAGATTTTGCGGACAAATCCCACTCCAAACAGCGTATAAACCATACACTCATTACATTCGTTCCTGGTATAAAAATATGAGCAAGATCTTATTTTAAAACCAAAAAATATATATTATATATATATTTGCAAGATATTTGTAATAAAAAAGGAATTATGTTTAAATTTTTATTTGTCTATTTTCAGTTTGCAATTCTGTAAGCAACTTATAATAGTTTAATTTATTTTCTGACTAATATAATAATTTATATTTTTTTATATATAAATTAAGCAAACTTTTTTTATATAAAAAATTATCTAAGACAAAATAAAATTTAAATAGGATAAATATAAGATCTTTTAAATATTTTAGATTTTGCTTGTATAAGAGATATTTATAAATAATATTATATAAGAATGTGAGAAGGAAGTTTACAAAAATAATACATTTTTATGTTTTTTATAAGATAGAAAAAAATAACTAAATTTTTTTATAAAAATGATAATATTTTTTGATTTAATAGTCAAATTAGATAATTATAGTACTATTAAATTCTTTTTAATAAAAAAAATTTAATAATATCAAAATTATTTAATTTAAATTATTGCAGTCAAGTTATATTCCTAATTTGGTTATCAATGATCTGCATCTTATTTGAAAATGATCAGCAGTCAGATGATTCTAGAATTATATTTAAATTTTAACTGAATTAAACCAAAAGATGATAAAAATAAGTTAATTTAAAAAAAAAAAATAATAAAAATAAAATAAATAAATAATAAAAGGACATTAAAAAATTGCACTACTGGTGTTTAACACCAGTATGCTATATAATATAAAAATTTAAAATAAAAAAAATAAAAAATATACATAAAAAATAAAATAAAAAAAAAATACAAAAATATTTTATAATTTTTTATTTATTATTATTATATCTTAGAGACGTGACAAAAATCAGGTAATTTTTTGGAGAGGGAGAGTAAAAATTTTAAAATTATATATAAGGACCTAATCAAGATATATATTAAGAGAGAGGAGGGGGTAAGCCTCTGATAAAAATAAATCAGGTGATAAATAACACTACCTTTACTATATACTGTGTTAATAATCTTAAGCCAAATTACTATACTATAAATCCTATTATACTACTAATTTAAATACGTATCATATTATAAATTCTAAATCTAATTACTATACTATCTGTTCTGAATCCAACTTTACTATGCTACCTATCCCAAATCTAACTCTACTGTACTACTTGTCCTGAATTTAACCCTACTATGCTAACTGTCCTAAATCCAACTTTACTATGCTATGTCCAAAAATCTAATTTTATTGTGCTATGCCCAAAAATCCAACTTTATTATGCTATTTGTTCTAAATTCAACTCTACTATACTATGTTAAAAAAATCCAACTTTTACTGTATTACATCCAGAAAATCTAATTACTGTATTACGTCCAAAAAATCTAACTCTATTATGCTCTATCTGTTCTGAAGCTAACTCTACTATACTAGAATCATCCAGAGCAGCTGTCAAAAACGCGAATCTGGCGCAGCAGCAGTAATACATCGATCCCATAGCGCAGCATCTCATCTACGTACGATCGCTGTTAAACAATGAACCCTTTCAAGTTTCCAATTAAATCGTCTATAACGAACTCAAAATTTCGAAATTTCATCATAGTTCGGTATAAAAAGTGCTATGAACTCTTATGAAAACAATAATTTACTATAACGAACTTTTTTTCTTTCAGAATCTTCAGTTCGTTAGAGAAAAAGTTGACTGTATTTATTATAATTTGTTATTTAGGTTATTTTTACTTGGTAAGTTGAAGTTTATTATGTTCTTTGATGTATATGAATTGTTTTTTTTTTGTTTTACAAATATAAATTAACAATATTATTAAATTAAACTTATAAGGATGTGGCGACTTAGTGAAGTGGTGAAGTTGTCGCACCCCAAGCGATAGAGTATAAGTTCAATTTCCACAGAAGGCGAAAAATTGAATTTAGAAAAACGGATTTGGCAACTATTGTCGTGGCTGGAAAAACTCGAGACTCTGTAGCTGTGGTCGTACCAAGATAAAAATTGGAAGATTCTGGGGCATTTGTGTAATAAAGGAGTTACACAAAGGCATGCAAACCGGTTTAGTCGGTGCAAACCCAAGATAAGTCCTTCAAATCGCAGAAAGCCACAGAGCCGATACGGTGGTGAGGCGCTTACTTGGGAAGTCCCAAGTAGAGAGGTAGCACAGATCTTCAATGATATTACATGCAGATTACTACCTAAGGAACCGAATAAACTGAACGGGACTGAAGTGTTCAGCAAAGCACTCTACTAACCAGGCCGCCGGAGTAACTGGAGGAAAAAGACCTAATCGTGGGGACCAGGGGCAGGTCATAGCCCTTCTGGGCCATCTGGATTGGTAGTTTGGAATTGATGTTATGACCAGGAAAAGTCTGTAGGTGTACCGGGGTTTGGGTGAACTCTATAAGGGCAGTAGTAGGTAATGGTAGTGGCTTCGGCTCATAAGTACTTGGTCTCGGCCTAGGTGTAAGTTACCGAAGAAGACTAGGTAATACAGGAATAGTGGGTATCGGACTGCTCTAGCAGGTGATGCACTCGAGGATGAATTGGTTAACCATGCTAGTAGTCCTATAGGTGGACACAACGATCTCAGAACTTGGACTGACTTATGTATCGCATGTTCTGGGTGAGGTTAGATGAATTGACATAGGAAACTCAGATCAGAGTGTTTAATTGGATAGCTCAAGTAATAGTGGGTTACAGGTACGACATCTAGTGTAGCACCTAGTACATAGGTAGTATACTTAATTAGGTACTCAAAAGGTGCAGATATGGCTAGAATGTATTTTCGTCAGAATGTATTTGTCTGGGGCCCTTTGATAAAGGCACCACATGATCCTAATATCTAATAAAAGCGATAAGCCAAAGAGGATAACCTTGACTATAAAAAAAAAAATAAATTAAACTTATTATATTACAATTATTAAATTAAATCTGTATCATTATTCATAACATCCTTTGTCGTTTCTGAATTATTCGAGCATAATAAGTACATGAGATATGGCTTTTTACTTGGAGCCCAAGTGGCTTGTTTTTGCCTCTTTCTCTCTACTAATTATATATCTTTTTCCATCTTTACTAATCGGCTCCACTCCATCATTGCTTGAACGTGGCGCCAATTATTAGCCATTTTCTCAGTACAGATTCATTTTACCGCTTGCTCAAATAAGTGCCAATTCTCTTCTACATAAGAATGGGCATCATCATCAGGATTGTCAAGATCATTAACATTAGCATACTCCGGAATATCAATAGGTGCAACCATCATAGATGAGATACTTTCTGCAACTTCATCACTATTAATATCTTTTATAACTAAAAAGGGAGGAGTAGTTCAACGTTCAAAATTGTCTTTAAACAACCGTTACCGCGTACTGTCAGGCATATTCATAGCTTGCCTTACTAAGTGTTTATATATTAAAAAGCAATTTCCAACAAAGGTTGGACAACTACAGATCCAACGAGAGACCTGAGTAAAGTGCGAGCCAACTGAATTGGCTAATTCAATTGTTACAATGTTGGTACACTTTCTCTTACCCTTTCTCTTTGAACGGATTTCTTTTTTTTTTTTCTCACTTGCACCTGCATACTCCCACTCTCTCTTGAAATCTTCCCACCAATATGGATTTACCGTACTATTTATGAGCTGCAATAACCGATCTTTCTGTGATGGGATTACTTCATTAAACAGTGTCCAAAACATAAGATCTAATCTAGGGCTATTATATCGTTAAAATAAAGCCATTTGATAACTTTCCAGTGAGCCTCGATCTTCATAATTGTTTTTGCTAGAAGTATGAATGATGAAAAAAAGGTTAAAACCTAGAGGTATGAACAATTATAAAAAAAAAAAAAATTTAAAAATACTTATACACTAATTTAAAACAAGTGATAATTAAGATCCCTGAGGAATCGACCAGGGTGGCCATAAAAAATGTAGGTCATATGGCGGTACCATTAGCATAATATGCAAATGCAAAGTTTTTGTACATAATGATAGCATTATAGATCCAGTACTGATTCGTCTGTTGCAATTGTGGCAGGAGGCTCTATATACATGACCTGTATTTTTTATGATCACTCTGGTCGATCCCTGAGTTATACCGATATTTTATATTAAAAATTTGAAAAAATATTGATATATAAAGATTTTGTTATAATGCGTTATATCCAGATGTTTATTATCTTTACCTAGAGATATTGTAGATTTTGTAAATTGAGCCCACAAATTCCATCGACTAGGTGAGTACCAGTTAGTCCAAAGGTACCCTCATAATAGTCGCAACCTATTATTTATACAAAATTCATAAATCTCTTTTATAGCACGTAATCTAATATCCGCTGATGATATAGTCTCTCCTTAGGCATTAATAGGTATTAAGAGGTGTAAATCATAATGATTTTTTATAAGTTTTAAAATTAGCTCTTGATATTCTACCGGACAAATTACATAACTTTGTGGGTTGCGATCACTTTCTGTAGGATAAAACTCGGTGTCTATAAAGTCGAACTCACATGCCGCTTGATGAACATCATACGCTACAGATATTAAATTTTTTTTTTTGATGATTTGGCCTTCTCTACTAATTTTCGTTTTAAAGCCCATTCCATATGCCAGTAACAAAGTTGAACTTTTAAAGGTCCCCATACATTAGTTACTGCATTGATTTCACCGAAGTCCTTATCTGTAAATACAAAATCCGGTTTTACACTACACCTTTTTACAGCCAAAAGAAAGGCTTCTAAGATTTCACAACGTTTTCTTGTACTACTATTTGTGTCTTCAGCTTTCGTAATATCCAGCACTAGGTAAGCAATTGGGAGCCCAGCACCTTTAATATTAACTACTATGCTGTAAAGCTCATAGCGACCTTTTGCAGTCCTATACGTTGCATCTATATAAGCTTCTGTGATATTAATATTTTGATTCTTAATATTTCTAACAGTGGAGTAATAAAACCAATTGCTACAACCTCAGAATTTCGAATATCAAGACACCGCTAAAAACTCATGCTTTCGTGTTCTTCAAGCAATTTACATGCTGATTCAACGGGATCAGCATGACGTTGGAATCTGTTTTTACTTGCCATGGACTTCCAGTAATATATGCGTATAGGCGAAAATTTAGAAATATCGAATTTTTTACGCTGTAAATGGTTTATTAGTTGGGTTGTAGTAAGGTGTTCATGTGTGTCAATTTCTTCCTGTAGCTCAGGTGGCATTTTAGTGACAAGGTCTGACCTTTTATGTAGAAGTTCATGGTGTATATCTACAGCTGCAACACCAAGTAAAATATCGACTTTTACTATAATTTTACCTTTACAATCATACTGTACACGCCGTTTTCTGTTTGAATCCCTATACGCTTCATTCTGCGCTTCTTTTGATTGGCAACAAACATACGACAATCTATCGACTTTGTTATCGAGCTTTTTAAAAAGATATGCATAATGATAACTACGGTAATACATTAATTAAAAAAATAATAAAGATTGTTATATTACTATTCAAACTAATATAATTGAAGTTTCTTAAGCACAAAAAAAATCTAATGCTCTTGTGTAGTACTCAAATACAGACAGTGCTCTAAATGCATTATGATAAGACCAGGGAAAAATCTATAAGTATTATATTAGTTGGGTCAATTGAAGACGTGCAATTAGGGAGGCTTTTCATAGAGCATTTAGGGTAGGCGCATTTAGAGAGGTTTCGCATACCAATTTCATACACCTATCAAGAACGAACCTACTTTTTAATATTTACTAATTGATATTTATTACTTGGAGTTGTTATGTTATTGATAGGGATGTACGAAATTGGTATACAAAACCTATAAAACATGCTTTATTTACAAGATAAATCCTTATTTCCATGAGTAGTCATTCCCCCCTCAATTTCAGTAATAACGAGATCAGCAACTTCTTTTATTGCTATGCCTTGAGTATCTATATCCAGGCGTACTAGTAATTTTGTCTCATAGATCGTATTAGCTATCTCACCGCTATTTGTGCTATCTGTTAATTCCTGAATTTCATGCTCAACAAAGTTATACACTTCAAGATAATCAACATTGACATATGTAGCATAATTGGTCTGCTCTGATTCTTGATTAGTACAGAGAGACCTCTCTAAGTACACTCTCTCAGAGGTATAGTGAAAAATTCTAAAAATGTGCACTTAGAGAGGGTGTACATTTATAGAGAGAAAAATATATAGAGCAATTATAAGCTGGGACTAGATTATATCATGCATTTAAAGAGATTTTACATAATAGATGTATTTATAGAGGGTGCACTTAGAGAGGTCTCTCTGTAGTTTCTAATTGTTCATCACCTTCTAAATTTATTACTTTGGTTGAATTTTTTTTTAGATCACGAGCTTCTTTATGTTTAATGCACGTTTTGTGGCGTCTGCCATTCCAGAAAAATTGATTATCGAAGCAATCCGATTTATATGACTTGTAGAATGTTTTTGACATTTTTATAAACTAGTAGATGAAATTTGATGATATATTGTCATGGATAATTAGCTGTGGGTATTAGATGGGATTTAGAGGTAGATGACTTTTAGCGAAATAAATATCGTTCGATAACAACTGTTTGATAGATAGAATAGATATTAAGTCCTGATTTTCGTTCAATATCAAGCCCATAGTATGAATATTTATAAGAAGATAGCTAAAGCGAGATATAATTGTTTGCAATTTCAAATGGTAGAATTGATGAGTTAAGACAAAACAGTAAAATCGATAAGTTAGGGTCAAATAATAGAATTGATAAGTTAGAGCTAAATAGTAAAATTGATAAGTTAGACAAACGAATATTGTTTGCAAAGTTAATTAATAGATTTTTTTTATTCAAAGCTTCTCCAACGACGGAATATATGACGCAATTATTACGTATATCTGATATTTTAAGTATGCTATATTTATTACATTTTAATATACGATTATTTGATTTTATAATGAGAATATTTCACAATGATGAGATATATAGGTGTTCTTTTTATGAGTAGAGAAAAATAACAAAGTACTAAGGATGGTAAGTAGTAATCAAATCGAGTAGATCAACTATATTTGATTGCGCAATATTAGACAACGATTGGTAGTATTGATAATTACAGTAAATCGTAATAAAAAACACTTTTGATTGCATTAAGACAATAGATATATCTTTTGTTTTAAAATGTCGATTAATTAATGAGTTAGGAAGTAATTGATCATTCAAAATTTTAATGACGTTTCAATTAATTGGATAATCAATCGATTGTCACTAAGGTTCTAGTTTAATATAACGTGTTCTAATGCTATCAAACTGTAATATTAAATTATGTAAATGTAAATAATAACATAATTACTTAATAAAGAATAACAATACATTTTATTTATGGCAACTAACAATGCATTTTATTCGCGGCAGAGATCAATACATCAAATAACAATATATTTAATTGTAATGTATAATAAGGATATTATTGGCTTGACCCAACTTTTTTTAATGAATAAATAGAGCCGAATGAGCCGATAACATTCTCATGTTGAGAATATAAATGATGCTGACAGTAAACTATTTTCATGTTTCGTAAGATCTTATCGGCTATGAAAAGCCAATGATTTTCTATGATACTCTTCGGCCCTAGCTATAAGAGTGAATGGTCTAAATTTACTTCCACTTCTACACTTGCAAATGGATATTTTTAACTTTCATATTTTGAAATTATTATATTTTTAAACTTAAGAAATAATCGATTAAAACCATTAAATAAACAATTAAAACTTACCCGGTCTTTTTTTTTTTATAGTCTCTTTGCTTTTTTTTATTTTACTCGGCCAACTTTTAAAGTGAATACTCTAAATTCAAATGTATTTTTATTTTTTATTACATTATGTCTATAGTTAAACGACGAAACTTGGACTAATACAATGTCAACACAAAAAAACTGGTAATTTCTCGATAAGGCCACACAAATTTAATATATTGGTTTACATAACATGAAACTTTTAAACAAACCTGGCCGGCCGGCTTTTTTTTTTAAATTTCATATATAAAAATTTATAAAATTTTTTTAAAAATTTTTTAAAATACCCACCCGGTTATTAAAACATACAAAAATTTTTTTTTACAAATTTTCAAATTTTGACCCGGCCGGGTTATGAAAACCAATTAATTAAGTTTGCATGGCCTAATAGGTAAATGAGAACAGATTAATTGAGCGAGAAATATATAGGTTCAAATAATTTAACGTGTTAGAAAGTTAGAAAAAATCTCAAAATGACAGTTGGTAAAGAGCGAATAGATGTTATTTCAAACAGGAAGAAATGAGGTGCTGCGCCATGGGATCGACGTATTACCGCTGCTGCACCAGATCTGTGTTTTTGATGGCCGCCCTGGATGATTCACTATACTACAAGTCCCAAATCTAACTTTATTGTGCTATATCTAAAAAAAATTCAATTTTACTGTGCTAAGTTCAAGAAACCTACTATACAAAAGAGAAAAAAGCTTTAGTTTTAACAAAAAAAGTTTAATAAACCAAAAAAAACACTAATAAATAGTGATTCTACAAACAACATCTCAATAGTAATGATGAAATTTACAAGTTTACTTGTTCCAACTAGCAAATTTTGTGTCAAAAAATACCAATCTTAAGGTTTCACTTATCTTTTTTAGCTCAAGTTATAATCAGGGATTAATTAGGATAATCGAAAATAGAGGTTTTACATTATTATTTCGAATATTATTTGGTAACAAGTGTAAGTAAAAATCTTGTAAAACTTTTGAGAAAAAATGACATTCAAAAAACGTAACAGAGCCAATCAAATTTTGCCAAATTTTGTAGATTATTCTTGATCTTTGATCTCAAATGATCTTCGATTTGGAATATGCCCAGATTATATTAGATTAAAAGATATTAACAAAAAACTAGATTTTTTTTACTTTAGCCATTTTGTTAATGTTCTTTATTATATTTAGTTTATCAGTAAACAAAAAGCACTTTATATATCTATAATATTGTTACAGTACTGTGGTCTTCTTAACAGCAATACTATAACAATGACATAGCTACAGGGATCTTTTACAGATTTATAGTGGTATTTAACTGGTAAGTATAATTTCTACTTCTTTTAGAAACTAAACCCTTCTGTCTATAGCAGTTTGGGCAGACAATAATTTATAAATACAATATATATTTATTAAAAATAAATAAAATAAGTTATTCTTAGGTTTCTATTTCTAAAGAATCCTATAATATTACAAGAGAAAATTTAGAAAAAAGAAGAATTTGAGTTTAAAGTGAACAACAGACAGATCTAATATTAACTTAGAAAAATTTACAGCCTTTTTATATCTTTAGAGCTAATTGCTAATCATTGCAGTTAAGTATAGTTTACTTAATACTAAGGTGTTAAGTGTTTAGTATTAATCGTTAATTGCTAATCACTAAGCATAATCGCTAATTATTAATTGCTAAGTGTAATTGCTAATCGTTAATTGCTACACATATCTTTTAAATTTTTTTTTTTTTTAATGTTAAGGTGATCATTTTGGGGTCTGGTATGTTTTATTGAACTTTGATTTGAATGTCAGGGAAACCTACATGGCCTACCCCTGACTTTGTTATATTAACAAGGATACAACTAGCCATATATACAACTTTTGATTGTCTATTTAAGCAGTCTTATATACGTAACCTATATGAACTATATTAGCTGCCATACTTATAATTTAGCTAAGGGGGTTATCTATTTAAACCCTCTGATCAACTTAGCGTCATTGGATATTCTCTTCAAAGAGGAACTGCCAGAAAGGCCATTTAGGACTTTAAAGTGAACACACACTATCATATAGAGGTCCTTTATCTTTGTAATAAACCTGCTAGAGCCTTCTTATTACAAATCCATCTGACCTAGACTTTTGGTAACTTACGCTGAGTCTGAGAAGCTTTGAATAAAAAAAATCTATTAATTAACTTTGCAAACAATATTCGTTTGTCTAACTTATCAATTTTACTA
>CAJVPZ010004308.1:0-10089 GCA_910592135.1 Racocetra fulgida | reverse complement strand
TAGTTAAATAAACTAACTAGAGTTTTACAATATATATATATTATTTTTTTAATGTATATAAATAATATCATGTAGGATTTTTTTTTCTGAACTTTAAGCAAGGATTTTTCGACAACCACCTATTCAAATTTGATGAAAATTTTTTTATTTTAATTCTGAATTAAAAAATATATATATATATATTGAATTTATATAGGTAGTTGTCGAAGAATATTCATTAAAAGTAAGAAAACTTTTAACCGTAGTTTTTTTTTAGAAACTCAAAATTCGAACAAAAATTACTCAATACCTACCTAACCAAATTCAATCAATTTTTTTTTATTTTGATTATATAATTTTATAGAATTAAAATAAAAAAAATTGATCAAATTTGAATAAGTAGGTGCTGAGTAATCTTTGTTCAAAGTTAAAGTATCTATAAAAAAAAAAGCTGTGGTCATTTTTTTTTAACTTTCAATAATATTTCTCAGCACTCAGCTATCCAAATTCGACTAATTTTTTTATTTTAATTCTATAAACTCGTAGAATTTTAATAACAAAAAATTCATCAAATTTGAATAGTTGGTTGTTAGAAAAGCTTTGGTTTAAGATATTTAAAAGAATTTAAAAAAAGAAATGTTATCTCTTATATAATTTGCTACGCATAGATAAACAACTAAGAGACAAACACTATGAGATACTATGAGATAAACAATAGAAGACAAAAATAACATTTGATTGGCTGATACATATATAAATAAAATCACATGTCAATCATTATGTTATACATACATTCTGATTAGAGTGCTGCTATTAGCCAATAAAATTTTAAAAAGAATGAAGTATGCATATGATAGAGTTGTATATTATAAGATTAGAATTAGCAAATTCATTTAAGAAAACCTTTTGTTAGAGCTTCAACCTTACCAAGATTTTAAGTTATCTATGGGTTCTTTCACAACAAAACTATGCTTAAAGTATATAGTGATTTTGATTCTTGAATACTGGTTGTTTTGTGCCATTATGTCAGTACATCTATTAACTTTTTTGTTTTAAAATTAGTTTCAAACCTTATAATTTTTATGCCCAAGTTCTATAGTGTTTAATAAACATCAAAATTCTGTGCTAGGTATTGTCAAGCATGATTAAAGTTTTGAAAAAATTTTCATATTCTAACCACAAAAACTTTATTTAACTCAAAGCTCTAGCCTCAAATCTGTTTACAATATACTATTGCTAATCAATTTACCCAATGAAAAAAAATGAGGTATTAAAATAAGTAAATTATTATAACATCATTGTAGATTAGTGGTGAAGCAGTTAGAGAGCAGAATCAGTAAATCAGTGACATGTAAATTCTTTGATTTGCTGTGATCGAAGCAAATTGCAAAAATTATGTGATTTACTGCGATTTGTTTCAATTATAGAAAATGTATTTTTCATGTGATATTTTTAGCAAATATAATAAATTATTATCCTTTTAAAAGATTTGCAGGCAAATTTGCTTGCAAATTTTTGATCAAAATTGTTTTTAATAGTACAACTTACATAAATAATAATGAACCCCATTCTTATTACATATTAGGAAAACTATTTGCAAAAAGCTTTTAGCCAATATCATTTTTATTTAATTTTATTAATTTTTTGTTTTTATTATCACCTTTGGATAGCAGAAATAACCCCTGTAAAAGTCATATAAATCTATATCAAAGCAGTTACCAGATGTGATACTTAACTTGTTAGGTTTAAATATTTATCTGGATTTAAATTTTCAAGAGCTAGAATATCTGATCTGACTAAATAACAACTATGATTTGATGATATAATTAATATTTATAAATTTTGCAAAGTTAAAAATATACAATTATTAGATAATTTTTTGCAATCAAATTTGCCTAGATCAGTAAATCATTAAAGGGTTATATTTCAATAGTTCAAAGAAATAAATACTATGAGCTATATATGAGTATCTAAAAACCAAAATTTTGTTTTAGTGCAACCTTTTTTTCAAAAAAATGCAAGTTTTTTATTAGATAAATTCTTAAATTTTATATGAATTTGTGCTTTTATTGTTAATTAGCAAATTTACTGATATCGAAAATATAATTTGTTAAATTATCACAGATTCTATAGGTCCCTGCAGTAAATAATTATTTAAGCATCAATCGAAAATTTCGAACATCGAAATAATCTTCATTTATTAAGTTTTAAACTCAGTCAATCATCGAGCATCAGTCAAATTAAAATTTAACTATAAGGTTTGATAGTGATAATTTTTTTGATTGATTAATAAATAACAATTTTATAAATTTTTTTTAATAAATTTTTTCAAATTCACATAGTTAAAAACTCAATCAGATAGGTTTAGGCCGCAAAAAATTTTGTCTGAGTTTCTATTCTTGACATCCTTAGGATATAAAAGTCATATATAATTTTTTTCTTGTAAATTTGCTTGTAAAGAGATTTAATTGAGTTTTAATAAAGTTAGAGGCATAGCCTTACCTTAAGATTCAAAAAAAAAAACAAACTCAATTGGACTAAAATGCAAAAGATTACATGTTTTATCGACTAATGAGCAAAATCAATTGAAGAAACTTTACATGCTATGTATGTAGAATTTAAAGATCAGTACTATTTATTTAAACAAGTTAGTCTATTGACATCCAAATTAGTTTCTGTAACTAATCAAAATAAAATATATACTTACTGTAAAGAGTTCATTTTTTCATCAACCAAGATAATAATTGACTGATGAGTGAAATCAAGTTGAAGAAACTTTATGTGCTATGTATACAGAATTTCAAAAGTGGTACTATTTATTTAAACAAGTTAGTTCATTGACATTCAAATTAGTTTCTGTAACTAATCAAAATAAAATAAATACTTACTGTAAAGGGTTCATTAAATCTGTTTTTTTATCAATCAAGATAATAAAGAAGTTACAAAAAATTTTGCTCTTCCTGAGCTTGATTCTATAGTGTACAAAAACAACAATTTCTGATTTTAAGTAAAATTTTTTTGATTGATTAATAAATAACAATTTCATAAATTTTATTTAATAAATTTTTTTCAAATTCATATAGAAAAACTCAATTGGACCAAGATGCAGAAGATTACATACTTTATCACTAATGAGCAAAATCAATTTGAAGAAACTTTACATGCTATATATGCAGAATTTAAGGAGCAGTACTATTTATCTAAACAAGTTAGTCTATTGATATCCAAATTAGTTTCTGTAACTAATCGAAATAAAATGCATACTTACTGTAAAGGGTTCATTTTTTCATCAACCAAGATAATAATCAACTAATAAGCGAAATCAAGTTGAAGAAACTTTACGTACTATGTATGCAAAATTTCAGAAGTAATACTATTTATTTAAACAAGTTAAGTCTATCAACATTCAAATTAGTTTCTGTAACTAATCGAAATAAAATACATACTTACTGTAAAGAGTTCATTAAATCTGTTTTTTCATTAACCAAAATAATAAAGAAGTTACAAATTATTTTGCTCTTTCTAAGTAGTGTTTTGATCTATAATTTGACTAATTCATATAGCTCTGATAATTCAGATTGAATTTGGATATTCGTATCTATTAATTTTGACTAAATAAATCTGTAATATATAGAATCAGTATTGTTAAGATATGGATATGGACAATATGGACTATTGAATATAAACAAATATGGACATAGTCCATATTGTTCATATTTTTTGATTGGACATAAGCACTTAGTCTAAATAATAACATGTGATTTGTGTAACAATTATTATGAATTTGATTGATTAAAAATAGATTTATTCTTGTCAACTTATTTATTAACCTGCAAGTCAAAATATATTATACAAATGTTGCATATATTAATAAAATTTGTGTATAAACTTTCCTTTGCTAATCCAAATATAAAATATATCTAATGGCCTCACCATTAATATTAAAAAAAAAAATAAAATAAAATATATCTAATTATGATTCAATAATTTAAGTAATTAGGGTGTAGCGACTTAGAGTAGTAGTTAAGTTGTCACCCCCAAGCAGCAGGTCTAGAGTTCAAATCCCACCAGAGACATTTTTTAAAAAAATAGGCCTGTATATCGGTAATAATTATTCGACGATCGGTTAGGTATATTATTTGTAATCTTAGTACTACTATCTTGAAATAAAAGCTCTTGAGCGATCTAAATCCAAGGAACCGGAATAATTAAAACCCATTTGGTAAGACCCAAGTAAAGAGGTAGTGAAGATCTTTAATGATACTGTAGAAAAGCCAAAAACCAGAGACCGAAGAACCAAACAAAAACCCTGGGGCAAGAAGGGTTTACCAACCTGCCCGCCAGAGTTGCACTGAAGGAAAAGGTCTTATGCTACAGAATTAGGAACCAAGGAAAGTAAAACTGAAAGACATTTAAAGCCTAGATATAACAACCCGTCCGGGCTAACTGGTTTGATAGTTGGGAAGGAATCAGTATAAGGGCCGGTTTGATGTGAGTATTGGGATTGAAACGAACCTTGCAAGTGCATCGAATACTGAAATTGTGCAGTTTAATAGTTCATCCTGACTGTTAGTGGTGGTTTTAGCTGCTGCAGAAGGTATTTGTAGCCTAATCTGAAAGTGCGTGGGATATAGAAAGATTAGAGGGTATATACTACATTCTCTTTAGGACAACCCAGTAATATAAGAACCTTACTGAGGTTTATTTATAGAATTAGAGCACAAGTAGTATAGCAGATGTCGATCTGAGTGGTCTTCAATAAGAAGCAGCATGAGGTTATGTGCTAGCGTAATTGTGGTAGATGGTACAGGATAAGAGACATCAGAGAGTTTAAATGGGTAATTCAAATAATAGTGGGTTACAGATATAGCATCTAGTATAGACTCTAGTAATAGGTAGCTACTTAATTAGATACTCAAAATGCGCAGATATGGCTAGAATATATTCTTGTTAATCAATAATATATTATCTAAAATACCTAATAAAAATCTGCCTTTACGTGATATTGTGAAGGTTATAAAAAAAAAATAAATAAATAATTTGAGTAATTCTTGAACAAATTAAATTGATCAAACAATCAATTATCATTTTTTAGAATTTAAGAATCACATTTATTTTTACCCAGTCTCACTACAAAATTAACTCTTTACATATATTTAAAATTGCCAATGCTGCTATATAAATTAAACTTTTATATAAGATAATGAACATTATAATAATTTAATTTCAAATTTATTATTGCAATGATAATTATATAAATGAATAACTTTAAGAATTTTAAGTAATCAACTTTATTAATACTGTATCGTTTAAAAAGCAACTATAAGTTATTTATATAATTAGAGCTTTTGTTGCCCTTTATATTTATATAATAAAAAGGGTGTGGCGACTTAGTGTAGTTGGTAAGTTGTCGTACCCCAAATGGCAGGACAAGAGTTCAAATCTCACCAATAACGAAATTCGAATTTGTGAAAATGCATTATAGTAAAACTGTATAACATATTGATCAGGTTAGCACCTATAACCTTGGTCTTACCAACTCATATTGGGAGGCTGTGAAATGTAGTATAACATATAAGTTATACAAAACCTGAGTGAAGCAGCCAAATAAATTCAAGAGATCGAAGGATACGGAAGCCTGCTTGGGAAGTCCCGGGTAGAGAGGTAGCACAGATCTTTAATAGTGTTTCATAAAGAATTATTTTCTGGAGAACCAGACACCGAAGGCAAACTAAATGAGGTCCGAGTGTTTGGCAAGCATTATACCAACCAGGCCGCCAAATTAACCAAAGGAAAAAGTATTCATTCGAAATACTAGGGGATGCCCACTGATCCCTCTCGAGCCATCTGGATTGGAAGTTTAGGACACCAACAGTTGGCATCGAAGTACTGTTAATAGTTCATAAAGTGGGTGCTAGAGTTTGGGTGAAATTTGCAAGGGCACAAAGTAGTAATGATAGCGGAGGTAAAAGGCCGCAAGTACTTGGCTGTGGTCTAGATATAAGTTACCAAAAATCTAGATGATACATGTGTAAGACATGAACCGCTTTGGTAGAGTTATTACAAGAATAAAGGATCCCCCTATATGGTAGTGTGTGTCTGCTTTAAAGTCCTAAGGGGCTTACACAGCAGTTCCTCTTTGAGAAGAATATCCTGACAGTGCTAAGTTGATCAGAGGGCTTAATTGGGTAACTCAAGTAATAGTGGGTTACAGGTATAGCATCTAATGTAATTCATATGGGTTACATATACAAGACTGCTTAAATAGACAACCAAAAGTTGTATATATAGCTAGAATGTATTCTCGTTAATATAACAAAGTCAGAGGTAGCCCATATAGTTACTCTAGCATTCGATCCAAAGTTTAATAAAACATGCCAGACCCCAAAGTGGTCACTTTAACATTAAAAAAAAAATATATATATATTTATATAATAAAAGTATTGATGATTAATTTTTAATTACCCAAAAGCAAATTGATATAAGCAGGTCATACTAACGAATCTATAAGAATATCTGCTAATTTCTATTTTATTGCCAAATTAACTGCAGGATAAATAGTATAATCTTAAAATGTTTCTTCATATAAATCAGTCATAACTTCTGATTTGCTTAAATTATCTGAATCATCTTTCATATATTCATTTTTCTCTTCTTCAGAAAAGTTCATACATTGTTTTACAATCGTCTTTCAGTTATCCACAGAGTTAACTGTTTTATCTATCTGAACTTCATCTTCTAACTCAATATTATCTAATAAATTTTTCTCATTCATATCTTCGATAAGGTTTATTTCTTCAAATGGAATTGTAATATTTTAGTTATATGTTCTTAATGACTTGTTAATAGCTATAATGTTTCATGAATGTATAAGTTCAGACCTTATTTGGCACATAGCAAGAACTTTTTCAGACTATAAAATTATAAATATAAAATTTAGAAAAACAGAAAATGTAATATAAATAAAAAAAAAAAAAAAAAAAAAAAAAGCAAATAATATATTTGTCTTAAGTCAATTATGCCATGCTGAATAATACTATCTCATAGCAAAAAACAAATATTTTACTGAAGCTGTTGTTATACAAATTGAGAAAATACAAATTGCTATAAGATGCAATTCTACAGCAACTCCTTTACAGAAATTCCAATATTACAATATGTTATTATCAAATTGAACATAAGTTTCTTTGTCTAATAGATACTCTTTATTTTCATAACATTGTAATTCACTCAAAATGGACTGTAGAGTTTTATTAAACTAGGCACAATAATAATATCTAATCCAATTTCCTATATATACAATAGAAAGACTATTGAAGTTTTGATTAAAGTAGGAACTATAATAAGCTGGATATAATAAAAAAGATAAAAGTAACAATGCTTGTTTCCAAGCTGACCATCATTTTTCTAGCTTTAACATTAAAAATCTTTAATAGGCAAATCATAAGTCATCTAAACAAAAATTTTTTTTTATATATAAATTTTACTATAAGCTCAAATGTGAAGTGCGCCTATCTAAAACTTTTTTCTTACTAAGTAAATCATACTTGGACTTGTAACAAAAGTTGTAGAGCTCATCAAGAGGCATCTCTATTAAGTTCCTAATCAGAAATACCCTTAATTACTTGATATACCTATCTGAAACTGTGTAAAATATCAGTGAGATAACCTTTGTCTTGTTGAAATTTATTTAATGATGCTATATAAGGTTCAAGAAGAACTTTTAGTTGTATAAGTTTTTTTCACTACTCATTATCTGAAATATTAAAAAGAATATCTTCAGGAAAATCTTTAAAACTTTCATTATTATCCTTTTCAATTCTTGTAGTCAAATTTTTAAGAGAAGCATGGGCTTTAATAATATTGGCAAAATATAAGTAATGACTATTCTATCGAGTATAATTTGAAGATACAAAAGAAACATAAGAGCTATATGATGCTACTTGTTCTGAGCGAAGATACTCTAAAAAAAAAGATGATCTTTGAAAAAAACATACAAGACGAATTGCTTGTTCAGTAATAATAGTATATAAATTTGAATGTTTAAAAATGTCTTTAACACAAAGATTTATTTGATGAGCAAAACATGGAATAAATACAGTTTCTTTATGTGTTTGTTGTAAACATTTTCTTAATTAAATTAAAAGATAAGTAAAAAAATTTAATGTATTATAAAGATTGTTATAGTTGAAGTTGGAAACAGCTGAAGCTAGAAATTTTAAAATACTTTAATATGAAATTTTCTAACTTTTTTGAAATCATTTTTTTTAACTTTTTTTTATATAATTTAGAATTTAGGGGCTAATTTTAATAATAAGTAGATTTTGGTAGAATTTATATTTTCAAATTGAGATTACTAGCTTTAGCTGTAATAAAGATTTTATTATTATATTATCTGGCAGCTTTATATTCTGAAGCACAATCTGTTACAATAGCATTAACCTTAATTCCTTCTTTTTTTAAATCATTAAAAATATTTTCTGTTTGATATTATATATCAGACTATTTTGTATATTCCTTTGATATATATATCTTTTGCACTCCAAATTAAAATTTTGCCTGTTGAGGTTATTAAATGCTTCTAAAAATTGATTTTTTTTAATGTTTTTCCAGCCATCATATGCTAATATAACACCACTTTTATCTTGTTGAGCTATTTTCTTAACAGATTTTGTAATTTTATATGCTGATTTTTCTAAAATTTGGCCACCAAGATCTTGCCGTAAAGGTAGTTTAATTAATAAATAAAGAAATTCAAATACTTTTTTATTTTAAAAATTCCTATTCAAGAAAATGCAAAACTACATGAAATAGTTGCCTGAAGTAAAAGATACTCAAACTGCGTTTGTTGATTTTTATCTAAAGGTCTAAACAATATTAATCAATTTTATTTCGTTTATTTTGAAGTGAATTATCTAATTGAATGTTAGTTGTATGGTTATCTAAGGAGGAACTTACTGAATTCTCTGAAAAGCTAAATTACAATATATAAATAAAAAAAATATTTATTGTGTCAATACAAATATATTCAATTAAATTATGTTTACAGTTAGTTGCTGGACCAGATTTATTTGACTTTGCCAGAATTTCTGCTCTTTCAGACTCATTATACTTTTGTTAAAAATATGTGTAATTTTTTAAATAATAGCAGACAAGTTCTTGTGTATTTGCAAACCTTTCTGCTTTATCAAATGATGACCTGATACACATTCTTTGCAGATACAAAACTTATTACTTTTATTTGTCTTTTCATCAAACACAATAATAAAATCTGACAGACGATGAGGTTGCCTGTCTATATTTATGTTTTGATAATGTTTCTTCAAAAAATTTTATATATTAAATAATGGCTTTGGTCTTAATAAAGTATGCAACTAAGTGTAAAACAAAAAAAAAGATCTTGAATTATTTAAAGATACTTCAGTTAACTGTGCTTATTATTAATATTTAATGTTAAAATGCTTGGAAGTTTTATATTTGGAGTAAACATTTTATATACAATATTGGTTTTAATTAATTATATAAATTGTTCAACTTCATAAATTTTTTTCTTTTTTTAAAAATTGTCTATTCCTTTTTATATCAAATAAATTTATTTTTTATACATTCATAGTGCCAACTGTATCAAAAATATTGATGCATTAATATAATACAAGCAATGATTTATACTATATTGGAATATATTGTACGCTTTCTGTATCATTTTTCTTACCTAATACATTATTTTTTCTTGTTTTTCCTTTTAAGATCTTTGCATTACCAACTATTTAGTAAATGATAGATTAAGATCAGATTTTATGATTAAATCAAGTTGGAGATAGATTTTATTAGCACAAAAATTCACATGAATAATTTTCAGCTGTTTGTAAATACATATATATGTGTTGTGCAGGTTCGCAAAGAGGAGTTAGTACACCAGATACTGGCAAACAGTATGATAGTATGTAAATAAAAAATTAAAATGCATGTTAAGTGAATTCATCTTTTTTGCACTATATCTGATTTTAAGATTAGATTAGTCAGCAAATGTGATAGGCTATATTTTTTAGTCACATGTTAATATTTGATTGGATAAAAACATTACACAAAACAAATTTCTATATTTTACTT
>CAJVPZ010004307.1:0-10090 GCA_910592135.1 Racocetra fulgida | reverse complement strand
TTTAACATATTATAAATTTATTAAAACAAATTAGATACAAATTTAAAAAAAAAGAAAAAAACAAAGTAAGAAAAAAAACAAAAAAAAAGAAAAGAAAAAGAAGCGAATAAAATTTTTAAAAAAAAAACAAAAAAAGAAAAAAGAAAAAAAAAATTAAACCTTTGTTTTCTTGAAGGTTCCTCTATAGTATCAGAAGCTGGTCTTTTACCATGACTTCTGGCACTCCTTCCTTCATCATTCCTCTATTCACCATCATCATCAGAACCCTTATCCTCATCTAACTCATCCTCTTCATCCTCTTCATTCTCTTTCTTCTCTTCTTCCTCTTTCTCTTCATTCTTCTCATCCTCCTCATCTTCATATTCATCCCTTACTGGCCAATCAGGCAGATTATTAGGTCGAGGAGCCATCAACGTATATAAGCTTTGGTTGGGATGTTTGGAATTAAATTGCACAGCTGTATCAAGGACACCATGCAACAAATTGGTTAACTATTAAAATAAAAAGAAAAAATCAATATGCAAATAAATTAATTAAATTAGTATTCCTGTTATCGCCATTCGACTGATGTTCGGTATATCAAATGATATACTATGTATATTATTTGACATATTAAATATCAGTCGAATGGTAGTCGAATTTTTGCTAGTGTAACAGAAAAAAAAATTTTATACCTTTTTTGACCTCCAAGCCAAGCCATGGACATTAACATACAGATGACCTCTTTCGTCTATTTCTTTACTGGGGTTTAACATCTCAGGTGAATGGATGTCATTATTAGCCAAGACTTTGGTCAATTCGTCCATGTCATTGCCAAAAAGTCAAGTATTCTTCGAATGAAGGTACTTGAACCCTGAAGCTCGTTAAGACATTTTCTGTAAAATTAAATTAAAATATTGAAAACTAAAATTTAGTAAATTATTACTTAAAATCAACCTAAATTCAGCTAGGTTGATTTTTTATGACTTAAAATCAACCTAACTGAATTTAGGTCAATTTTAAGTCATAATATATAATATAAATATTTTATACATTGCCTCTTCGGTAGGTTTCGTGGATCCATTCATTGAAATAGGTGCTTCGGGTTAGATCCTGATATATACATGGGTATTGTGAGATGATTTGAGACCCTGTTCTGAAATGTTGGCTAACTCGGTCCGATTGGTGCCTATTTCTCACCCAAAAGCTCAACTAGCATAGGGATTGTATTTTAGGATAGTTGATCTTTTTGTTCGTTCTACTTTAACTCGTAGTTAAGCCCAAAATCTCCAACTCTTTCATTGAAGATAAGAAAGAGTTCGCTCTATTAATAATAAATTAATTTTGATTTAAAAAAAATAAATATAAATATATGTCAAATAAAATTAGTATATGTCGAATATAATTAATTACAGCATTAATATTATTAGTTTTAATTTTTTAAAAAAAATATAAAGAAATATATATATACTTGAAGAGCTTTTCTTCTAGCTCTATTGTTTACGAAACCGAGTTGGCTTGCTACTCCTTCGTCCCTTGGAGAAGCAGGTCTTATTTGTGTAGACATGCTTTGTGCAGCTGAGGCTGATGAGCCTTCAGCTGCACTTTCCTCTGGCCATTTGCTCTGACCTGAAGCCTGGAGCTTAATATTTGTAAAGCCTTGATGTCCTCGGCGAGGGCAGAATAAGAACCTTGAAGAAGTTGGACCTAATCTTCTAGATCTATAATTTTTCAGTCCTGGTCCCTCTGGATACTATGTAGATCATCGATCTCACTCTATAATAATCAATTTTCTAATATTAAAAAAATAATAATAATATATAGTAATAATAATAATAGTAATAATAATAATAGTAATAATAATAATAATAATAATAAAATATTAGTTATAAATCGGCATGAATTTGACCACTATTTAAGAAAAATAGATATATATAAAATAAAAATAATAATAAAATAAATTAGTTACAAATCGGCATGAATTCGGCCACCATTTTTTTAAAAAAAAATAAATAAATAAATGAAAGAAAAAAAAAATAATTATAATATTAGTATATATTTGGCCACCATTTAAGTAAAAAAGGAAAGAAAAAAATTAGTAAATAAAACAAAAAATCAGTTATGAATCGGCATATTCAAACACTTGAAAAAATTTACCATTCTCTAGTTTTTAATTGTTTTCTGCTAAATCAAAATTAGCAAGAGTTTTCAATTGTTCACCACTTCCACTTTGGCTTTTGCTTCTTATGATTCTCAGCGGTGAACAAGGTGAACAAGACGAATGAAGAGAGGTGGTTCTTTGTAGAGAAATAACTACTGTGGGCTAAATCGGAGTAGTAGATAGTTGGGTCAAAAGGGTTGTCAAAGTAATAGATGGTTGGGTCAAAGGGGTCGTCGAAGTACTTGATTGTCTGGTCGAAGTAGTGGTTTGTCTGGTCAAAGGGGTAGTTGAAGTGGTGGATTGTTTGGTTGTAATGGTGGATTGTCTGGTTGAAGTGGTGGATTGTCTGGTCGAAGAGGTGGTTGAAGTGGTGGATTGTCTGGTTGAAGTAGTGGTTTGTCTGGTTGAAGGGGTGGTCGAAGTGGTGAATTGTTGGGTCGAAGTAGTAGATAGTTGTGTCAAAGTAGTGGATAGTTGGGTTGAAGAAGTAATAGATGGTTGGGTCAAAAAAGTAATAGATAGTAAAGTAATAGATGGTTGGGTCAAAGGTGTAGTAGATGGTTGAGTCGAAGAAGTTGTTGTGGGTAGTTGAGTCGAAGAAGTTGTTGTGGATAGTTGAGTCGAAGAAGTTGTGGAAGTAGTTGTGGATGTTTGGGTCGTAGGAGTTGTGGATGGTTGAGTTAAAGGAGTGGCAGAAGCTGCCAATTGAGAAGGTTGGTTTGTTTGTTGGGTCCTTTTTGTTCTAGCTATGGTTAAAAATAATTTTTTTTTGAAAAACAATCTAGCGAAGTTTGGAGAAAGAAAACTTGGAAGAGAGAAAGTTGAAAAAAAAAGTGTTCGATTTGGTGTTATATTTATGAAAATTTTTTAAATTCCAATCATGTTAAAAAAAAAAAAACCAATATAGTAAGGGAGTCATTTAACAATTACAAGTTCTAAAGTAATTGTACAAAGTTTATACTATATTTACTTTAGAACTTGTAATTGTCAAATAACTGAAAAAAAAATTGACTTATAGCATATAGTTAACGTCATGAAAATAATACTCAATCTTATAAAATTTGGCACTTTTAAATTAATATAAAATCAAAACATCATATAATACTATCATTCGACTACTTTATTAAATTATTGTTTTATAATCATCTAACATTGTACTAAACATTATTCAGGAACCAACTTAGAGTTAATCAATAGCTTTATATCTATCTAACTATTATTACGCCAACAATTCATCTATTATTATCTAATATTTAAGAAACTTGTATATAGTCTTTGACTAACTATCATCGTGCCAACTATTATCATGCCAATCAATTAACATACCTAAAGTAAAAAGACTTTTCTCATCTATTTGATTTGTGCTTTGTAATATGATTCAGAAACTTGTATAGAGTTAATCACTTCTACGACTAACTATCAATTGTCGATTTGTGGTTTGTAATATGATTCAGAAACTTGTATTGTATAGAGTTAATCAATTCTCTGACTAACTATTGATCATCGATTTGTGGTTTGTAGTATAATTCAGAAACTTGTATTGTATAGAGTTAATCAATTCTTCAACTAACTATTAATTGTCAATTTGTAGTTTGTAATATGATTCAGAAACTTGCATAGAGTTAATCAATTTTTTGACTAACTATCGATTGTTGATTTGTGGTTTGTAATATAATTCAGAAACTTGTATAGAGTTAATCAATTCTTCAACTAACTATCGATTGACAATTTGTAGTTTGTAATATAATTCAGAAATTTGTATTGTATAGAGTTAATCAATTCTTTGACTAACTATCTATTGCCAATTTGTAGTTTGTAATATAATTCAGAAACTTGTATAGAGTTAATTAATTCTGCGACTAACTATCGATTGTCAATTTGTGGTTTGTAATATGATTCAGAAAATTGCATAGAGTTAATCAATTCTTCGACTAACTATCAATTGTTGATTTGTAGTTTGTAATATGATTCAGAAACTTGTATAGAGTTAATCAATTCTTTGACTAAGCCAACTATCATCACACCAATCAACCAATATAAGATCATTGTGTCAATTATTTATCTAAAGTAGGCAGACTTTTCTCATCTATATCTATCGATTGTCAAATTGTCAAATTTTTTAATTTGAGTCATATGATAATTCATTTGTAGTTAAGTTGTCGAATTGTAGCATTTAGCATGTCAAATTTTTTAATTTTTATTAAAATTGTTGACTTTTTTTAATTTATCCATACATTGGTTGTTATCTAATTGTCAACTTGTGATGTGATAGTGTGATAGTCGTCAAATTCATTAATTTTTTTTAATATACCAATAGTTGAGGCATATATTGGTGATCAAATTGTGGCATTTAATATGTCGAATTTTTTGATTTTTACCATGTAATATAGATTTTTTTAATTCACCAGTGTATATTGTGGTCGAATTATAGCATTTAATATGTCATATTTTTATTAAATTGTGGTGTTGAATTTTATAATTTGAGTTAGTGATAGTTGTCGAATTTGTTAATTTTGAAATTGTTGAAAGTTTGATATTTTATATATATAGACTTTTTTTTAATTTGCTAAGGGTTGAAGCATATATTGGTGGTCAAATTGTGGCATTTAATACATCGAATTTTTTGATTTTTACCATGTAATAATTGTTGAATTGTGGTGTTAAATTTTATAATTTGAGTTATGTAATAATTGTCAAATTTGTTAATTTTGAAATTGTTGAATTTTAATATTTTACATATAGACTTTTTTTAATTCACCAATGGTTAAAGCATATATTGGTGATCAAATTGTAGCATTAATACATCAAATTTTTTGATTTTTACCATATAATAATTGTTGTATTGTGGTGTTGAATTTTATAATTTGAGTCATGTGATAGTTGTCAAATTTGTTGAATTTTGATATTTTACATATAGACTTTTTTAATTCGCCAATGGTTGAGGTATATATTAGTGGTCGAATTGTGGCATTTCATATGTCAAATTTTTTGATTTTTATCATGTATAATTGTTGAATTGTGGTGTTGAATTTATAATTTGTTATGTGATAGTTGTCAAATTTATTAATTTTAAAATTGTTGAATTTTGATATTTATATATAGGCTTTTTTTTATATTAGTGGTCGAATTATGGTATTTAATATGTTGAATTTTTGATTTTTACTATGTAATAATTGTTGAATTATGGCATTTAATATATCGATTTTATTATTATAATTAAATTAATATAATTAGTATCGACTTTATAATAAATTTAGTAAATAAAATTTAATCAACTTATAAAATTCGATCAATTGAATTATCAAAAAATTTGGCTTAAATTTAACTGTCAAATTTTAAAATTAAGATAACTAAGTAACTAATAATTAACATATACTAACTAAAAGGTCAATAAATAATAATGCAGTATACAGCTTAAATATAAACAAAATTAAAATTCGATATAAATTCGAGTATTTATTATATTAAAATTACATATGAATTTTTCTATTAATTGGTATTACAGCAATATATTCTTTTGAACCTTTTTTGTATGCTAGTATATAAGGTCCAGGTACAAATCAGTTCATAATTTGATAAACTGGTATTATACAATCACGACTAATTGGAAAATGTCTTTAGTCCAAAGTTCAATATTGCATAATCGCTTTTCTTTCTCATTCATTCCAAAATAGAACCTTGTAGAACTATTAGATGCTGATTTATACCAATGTACAAATGCTAGATTATGTTCTAATTTATGATTGCTAATATTTACTGCATGTGAATGAAATATTGTATTTGGCCAACATATGTATTACAAGAAGCTCCATCTTGATTAATAAAATTTGCTATTATAAAGAAGCTTCATGTATGCCACATTGACATAGTTGACCCAAATACTTCTAAACCAATTCACAGACAGCCGAATTGGTCTCCAAATGGATTAATTAATATTGAACTTTCATCCCTAATACTATTAAATAGTATATGTAATGAATGTTGAGGATAAGATGCTAAATAAAATTCTAATAATATATTTAATATATCATCAGACATCATTATAAGAATTTTTGAAGGAATCAAAAATTTTCTGGAAAAATCTTCAACACCACTAACTGAACTTGTTTCAATGCTTTTTTACATTTGAAGAAAACTGGTCTTATGCTGCTAAGCTTCTAACTGTTTTTCTTACTGAAAGCAAATCAAGCTATCTCACAGTACCCAATTGATTAATTAGGTCATTAACCATAGAGTCTTGCATAAGTCAGCACAATAATTCTGATTCAATTTGCTAATGACTATTTGGAAGTGACCTAAGGTAGCTATTCATTCTCTCAAATAAGAAGCACCAAAATGTATAAAGTGGTCCATAGTCAAGGCAACATTGATTAATATGAAGTGCCAGATAAAGATTTGGTGTAATATATTTTTTACCATATTTTACTTCAATTTGTTTAATAAGTAGAATAAACCGGTTATATGCTTTTTCTAACACAAATATATCAATAATTCGACAGACCAAAATTGTACAAATTTGTACAAAATTTGTGAGAATTCTTTGATCTGGTGCCGAAAGATAGTCCTATAGACAGGGTGTTGCATAAATTAAAATAAATATTTTCTATTCATCAGCAGTAAAATTAGCAAATCCTTCACCACAGTCTACCTTTCTTGGAATTCGGCCAATGTCAGATGGGACCTGAATTTCTGATATTTTTTTTTAAATTTGCTTTAATTGGCTTGTATTCAACTTTTCATGATCGACCCATAATCGTTTTACAATCATTTTGCAATGCCTAAAAATAGGCAATGCATTAGGTCGATAGCTAAAAACTGAATAGGATTAAAATATAGCAATCGAAGTAACTCAAACCACTGAACATGAGTAAGTTTTTCATGCTGTTTTCTACCCAATTTAATAAAGCACCTTCGCCATTGTTCAATGTCTTGTCAATGTTGGGCTAAGTCACGTTCAATAAACCATATATCAATATCATCTATACCTCCAAAATAGTGATGTCTATCCTCATATTGTGCTTTTTTTCATACCAATAGCAAGATACTAATGCTGAGGTGTAGCTACAAAGTTTCTGAGTTGCAGGTATATCACATGAACATAAAATTAATGCTGCCCAGATTATCTTTCAAGATGGGTTCTCATAAGTTGAAATTTGAACACCATCCCAAAATCGGTATAGTTCATCAACAATCAATGCAAGATAGTGGTTGATATGATGCAAATGAACTTCTTTTGGACCTGGTAAAATATCAAGAATCATTATGTTTTCTGCTTTAAATCGAAGTTCTCTTGGTAGGTTAGAAATAGCCATATAGATTACATCAGTACTATATTGAGTGTCATCAAATGGCTGAAACCAATTCAAATTTAATATAAAGCTGAAATGTGTGTCTGCTGATTCTTGTATAAAAAATCAGCCACTAATTGATTCATCAGCAAAATTTTTCCAAATTTGACCATTATAAATATCAGAAAGAATCCCTTCAGAAACACTATGATGGGTCCATTTTCAGAATAATTGTTCAAAATTTGGATGCATAAACATTTTTGCAAGTTGACTTTTGATACTTGCAAAAGGATAAAGCAAAATCGGCTTATTAAGAGTATTTTTTAGATACTGATTTTGTGTTGCTAATGCTGAACTACATGTAACTATCTGCCTGGATTCAATTATATTTGGAAATTCAATATGGCTACATTTTTTTATTGACAATTGTTCTTTATTATTCTGGGAATTAACAATCTCCTCTTCAGTATATAATTTGTCACAAGTCAGACAAACTGAATATATTATAAAGTTGTCGATTTTTAGATGTTTTCGAAGCTTATACATTGAGCTTAGAAAATTATGAAATATATTTTCATCACCAAACTCACATAAAAGTCACTAAATATATTTGACCAAAACTTCAGTAGCCTCTTCAGACACTTTAAACTGGCTTTGATATTTTAATAGCCAAATTAATATATCATCAAAAATAGATGATACTCTAGGGCTAGATTGAAATTCTTTTTCATAGTCGATATCCAGTGCTGAATAATCTTCAAATTCATTAATATTACTATATCGAATTTCTTCAGCCAATTCTTCAAATAATGAACCATCATCATCATCACTATTATTATAATCCAGTGTGATATTATTATCACTACTTTCATCGCCCGAAGTTGTAGCCGATTCTTCTGGATTCAAAGCTGTCATTTTAGCAGTTGATGTTTGACAACGTTTTCTTGGTAAAAATGATAAGTCATCCATATCAAGGCTAGATGGAAGTTCATTATCAGGGCCAGATGGAAGTTCATTATCTGACCTTGAATTAATTGTTGTTACCAATTGTTGACTCAGGCCACTTAATTCTGAAGCAATTCGGGTTGGTTGCTTTAATTCATTAAATCCTGTTTAAGACTGAGAATGTTAATTTTTGGTACGAGGATCAACTAATTTGCCATTACATTTTTGGCAATAGCAATTAACAGTCATACGTGTTCTATAGGTCAAAGGAGATGATGATTGAGTAGCCAAATTGGATGAATCTTGGTTATTGGATTTTAAAATATCCTTTGCACTTTGTTTTCAAGACATTTTAGAGAGAGATTGAGAGAGGTTAAGAAAGAAAAAAAGAGAGAGAGAGAGAAAGAGAAAGAGAAAAAGAGAGAGAGAGAGAGAGAAAGAGAGAGAGACAGAGACAGAGAGAGAGACAGAGAGAGAGAAAGACAGAGAGAGAGAGAGAGAGAGAGAGAGAGAGAGAGACAGAGAGAGAGAGAGAGACAGAGAGAGAGAGAGAGACAGAGAGAGAGAGAGAGACAAAGAGAGAGAAAAAGAGAGATAGAAAGACAGAGAGAGACAGAAAGACAGAGAGAGAGAGAGACAGAGAGAGAGAAAGAGATTGAGAGACAGAGAGATTAAAAGGTTGAGAGACAGAGAGAGAGATTGAGAGACAGAGAAAGAGATTGAGAGACAGAGAAATTGAAAGGTTGAGAGAGAGTTTGAATAGTAGGTTGTAAATGAATAAGTTACTATCATAAGCAACAAGCTGTTTCTTTATAAAAGTAGCACATATTTATAAGAAATTTATTTTTTATATTATACTCTACTATAACATTTTTTAATTTGATAAGTTGAATATAGTTCGATTTTATATTGTAAAGCTGATTATGATATGCTTTAGTTTGATATTTTGATTACAAAGTCGAATGTAGTTTGATTTTTTTATTGTAAAGTTGATTATGACACGCTTTAATTTGATATTTTACATAATAATTATAATGCGCTTTAATTTGCTACTTGATTTAAAGTTGAATGTGGTTTGATTTTTTATTGTAAAACTGATTATAATATGCTTTAATTTAATAAGTAGAATATAGTTTGATTTTTTATTTTATATACTGTAGTCGAATATGGTTCGATTTTTTCTGATTATAGCTTTAATTTGGCATGAATTTTATTATGAAGCTAATTATATAGTAGAATATAGTTCAATTTTTTCTAGTAAAGCTGATTATGATTTGTTTTAATTGATACTATTATAAAATAGAATATGGCATAAATTTTATTATGAAGCTGATTACTTAGTCGAATATAGTTAATTTTTTATGTAAAAATGATTATAACATGCTTTAATTGAATACAGCATAAATTTTATAATGAAGCTGATTATATAATCGAATATGGGTTAATTTTTTATATAAAAATAATTATGATATGCTTTAATTGAATACAGTATGAATTTTATAATGAAGCTGATTATATAGTCGAATATGGGTCGATTTTTTATATAAAATGATTATGACGTGCTTTAATTGAATACAGCATGAATTTTATTATGAAGCTTTATATAAAAATAATTATAACACACTTTAATTGAATACAGCATGAATAGTCAAATATGGATCGATTGTTTCTAATTATAACACACTTTAATTGAATACAGCATGAATTTTATAATGAA
>CAJVPZ010004306.1:0-10090 GCA_910592135.1 Racocetra fulgida | reverse complement strand
AAAACCCCGCAACTTCGCTGTGGATGGAAGTCTATTTTTAGAATTCCTGGTTTTCTCTTGGCGGCACCCATATATATTAGAACTATTATTACTTACTATTATTTATCTCGCTTGTTTTGTTTTGATTGAAGCTAACATTATCTTTTAATTTTCAAATAATTAGAATGATTATTCAGTATGTAAAATTAATTTTATATAGACCATCATACCTTCATCATTATCTTCATTATCGTCTTCAACTAGAGTAGATAAATATATTTAGATACATGAATCCGAGAATTGGCTTAAACGATAGTATGATACTTACTGAACTTCAGATTTACTGGAATTGTTCATGTAGAATCCAGTTTTGTATGCTCCGATTTTGTAGGTTGTAGCCGATGGAGTGGAGTGTTCCAAAGCTGACTTAAGTACGCTGGAGAAAAATTATTCCATTCTCCAACATAAGGCAATGAACGAGCATGAATATATCCACTATGTCTGCCCTCTACAGGCCATTCCCAAAAGAACAGTTTTGAAATTCCTTGAATTGTTTTGATTTTAGCTTTTGATTTTTTTAATTTTATATTTTCACTAATACTTCCTTCAATAGGTACACAGTTGTCATGATTTGGTTCTATATTTGCTATTGAAGTTCCTGATAAATGTTTAGCTGCTTCACAAATATCGTTTCCTGTTTCTATACTGTACCCAATTCGTAAGTACCATTTTATGGAATGGGATATCTTTAAAAGATAAATAGGTATATTTAGACTATATGATTAAAAGCCGGGTGTCAAGTAAATATTTTCGTTTTTGAAGGAAAGGAGAAGAGGGGTATAATGAGTATGATAATCTTCGCGATTATTATACAATTATAGACTATTTTGATTCATCATATGAATCTAAATTATTTGACGTTGCTAATTTAATTCATGAATTTGTTGATACCTCTGGTTAAAGAGAAAAAAAATAATAATACTAACTGCCGCATGATGTGAGTCGACAATTGTCTTTGCTTCTCCAGGCTCTAGAAACAACCAGCTTCGAACTTCAATATTATACCATTCATGCCAGTATCCAACTATAGCCATTAATTCGGAGTTATGATAATGAGGTCCATTATCAGATATTACCTTTATCCATTTTGGCTTTCTATCCATTGTCTCAAAAATGACATCAAATGTCAATGCTGTAAACCAAGCATCCTGCTTGGTATCCATTGACCAGTGGTCATACGCTTTAATATCTATTTCAGTTTCAGTTTTTTTAATAAAAGGTAAAATTGTGTGTAAAGTCTAACCACGTTTTCCAAAAAACTCTTTTTTTGTTTTATGTACAGACTTAGGTAATACACGCATTTTATAGTCTGCGATAAAAAGCGCACCATCGAGATCAAGCTCAGCTAATGTCGCTTTAAATTAGGCATTCAAATACACTTTCCATGTTTAATGTGAAAGGTAATATAGTAATTGTTCTTTGTATTCTGCTATTTGCGAATAAAGTTTTGAAGGTACTGAATTACATATAAAATCCAGAAAATCGAATAATTGATCGCAATTAGGGCATCATGTTTCATGGCTGTTAATGCATTCACCAAACGCATAAGGTAAACAGTGGGAAATGCATGAATCATGCTCGATTTTATCATCTGCTCTAACTTTCAATTCTTTTTTATAATTCTGTTTCATATGTTGTTTAAGTTTTTCAAGACGATCTAAAACTTTGGACTAATAAAACCATTGGATAAAGTAATTACATATATTAGAAACAATATATATTGAATTTCATATTCAAAAATACCATAATTTATAAACTGACCATATCATTTTTGTTTGTAAAATTACTTTGTATAATATTTTTAAACCCTTCAAAAGTTTCATATCCATAATCATTGCATATAATATATAGCCCACCGAGGTCTTCATGGTATTTAAGGTTTGTGGCATCCTTTACTCGCGCCATAAAAGAAGTTCTTTTCATGCTATTTGGATAAGTTTCATTAAACTTATCTTATAAATTACTTATTTGGTCACGCAAATATAGAACCGGCAACTCTGTCGCTGCATCCGTATGATAGGAACTTATTGTAACATTGTTTTTGTCTTGAAAAAATAACAAAAATTGGTTTTCTTTAATATCAGATAACCGTTGAACAGTTCTTTTGGGTTTTCTAAGAGTGGTGCTTCCGGGCCATAAAGTCGTGCATGTTTCCTAGCTTTATTTATGGTTTCCGATCCAACCTAATAGCAAAAATATTATGTTATAATTAAAAACTGCAAAAGACTCAAATTATATTAATTTAAAACTGTTGAAATCTGAGGCTTTAGTGTGAGAAGGTAAAGTATTTTGATATACAAAATACTCTAATGGAAAAATTGACTAATTTCAGAAAATTTAATGGACTTTAAGAATTTATCGTGTCGCCTCGAAACAACGCCTCTGGGCGTTATATCGTGATGATGGCTTGAAGATTTTAAAAATTTTATTTAAAGCTAAATCTCTAAGTTTTGGCTTTTAAACCAAAAGGGTTTAATAAAATATTATATTACGATTACTTACTCCTAATTCTTTTTTAAGAACACGATATTTAAATTTTAGGGCAATAATCGAAAGGATACGAATTTTACCATCTGATCCTCTCTTATTTGATAGTATTGTATCCCTAAAGCTATCCCAAAATGTTGTCTCTTGCAGATTTGGTTGTGGATCTGAAGGTATTACATTTTTATCTAATTGTATGATATTATTTTTATAAAGATTTTCTAATGTTTGTTTGTCAGCAGCAGGGTCAACCACCTTGGTCCAAAATTCTATAGATGATTTCTTTTTTGAAACAGGTGTTATATTACTACACCCACAAGCATCAAACATTTTTCTCCATACTTGTAGCTCTTTTTCCTGAAAGTTATATCCAAATGGGTAAATATCTTGTAATATAAGTAGAAATTGAACAATAGAGCTTGTTTGCCAATGCCATTTATAAAAAAGAACATACCAATTAATCATTGTGTTGGGAATTTTGCGCGATTTTATATGACGAGCAAACACTTTATCTAGCCGTTGTGTATTCATCCAGTCACTAACAGCACATGTTGGAGATTCGCTTCTCATGTTATTTAAATATTCCAGAACAGATGGATTTCTAATTCCAAAAAGGTATGTTTCGGTAAATTTCTGATAAATTCCTACTTTTTTTCCAAACCTCATCTGGGATTTCAGCTATAATTCTTATAGTACACTCAGATTCTAAATAAATTTCTAAAATACATTGATTTTCTTCGATTTTGAATACAAAAAGATGTAGTTGGCCGCGATAATATGTAGTAAACGAAGAAACAAATTCAGTGCCGATTTCATAGAACCTATTTTCTTCTAGATTACCAATGTTTATTATTACCACTAAAATATTTTCTATATAAACAAATATGGGAAAAAATACTATATCGTTGATTAATTGCTTGACAATATTCTTATTTTCAAATCCCATTACGGCCAAACCAGAGTATGCTGTGTTTGTATTAAAAATTAATTGATAGCATTTGTTAATTGCTGCTGATAGAGTTGATTCAATATTATCTGTTCCAATTTCATCACAAGTACACCGAAAACCTGGCTTTAATGAATTCTGACTATTAGGCACAACTGTGATAATAAATTTTTTACCATTGAGTTCACACTCAATATGTATGTATAGACAATAAGGTATTGCAAGGTTCTTCATTTTATTTTCTAATTCCTTAGGAATTTTTTCCCACCAAGTTTTAGCCCAGATCCCATAATGCAGGTGTGATTCCATAGTATCATTATATAAAATTTTTGAAGCAAACAGTCATTTTCTAGGCATTATTATTAATACGAGTTGTTTTTGTGTGTTAAAATGAGTTTTATTTTTTAGGGTTACTTAATACTAGACAAACCGCGATTTGAAGTTTAGTCAAGGTAAATTCAATGTTATTTTATATAGATTTTTTTTTTTTTTGAAGCGCCGAATTCTTTCTTTTCTTACTTTTTATTCAAATTAAAATCATTTCCAATCGTACAATTGGAATCTCGTGATATCAGCCACGTAATGATTATACTACTTAATGATCAGCACAAATATGGAATTAACAAATTTGTATAGAAAACTTGTTTAAGAATTGCATGATTAAATTGAATAGGTAAAATGAATTCTAGTTTCTGATACATCGCCCCAGCGATTAATTCAAGTATGGAATTAACGGAATTTGTATCCATAATTTAATTAGAATAAGTGACTGCATGTATGGACTAACGGATTTGTATCTAAAATTTAATTACCAAGTGCTTTTATGATTAACCCATATATGGAATTAACTGAATTGTATACACAACTTGAATTAGGAATATGCATAATAGAAGATTGCATAATTTGCAATTTCTGGATGATCTATTACTTCGACAATTAACTTAATTATGGAATTTAACAGATATGTATCTATACCCTAATTAAAGAATAGCGCAACAAGTGACTACATCAGTAGATGCATTACCCTGGCGACTAACCCGAGTATGGAATTAACTGATTTGTATATACAACTTGAATTAGAGCATGGCGTAATAAAAGACTGCATAAGTAGAATAATTTTTCATTTTCTGGTCGGTTTATTATTTTCTACAATTAATCTACAATTAACTTGTATTTAAGAATAGTGCGGGGAATGATTGCATAAATGGATGCTGACTAACCCAAGTATAGAATTAACAGATTTTTATATACAACTTGAATTGGAAGAATAGTGTGAAAAACGACTGCATAAATGGATGCATTACCCTAGTGACTAACCAAAGTATGGAATTAACAGATTTGTATACACAACTTGAATTGAAACAAGAATAGCACGACAGATGACTGCATAAGTGGATACATTACCATGGCAACTAACCCAAGCATAGAATTAACGAATTTGTATACACAGGCTCTATTCAATTGGCTGTTAGAGATGCGCCAATTCAAAAATAAGAATACTATGCATGCACGTTGTTTTAGAAGTTATTTCTATATTAGATATTTAATAACTAGAAATGAACAGAACATGTCATGAATAAGTGAATGATTTTCTATTTTGAGGCAATTTATAATTAACTTGATTGATAATTTTATTTCTCTCCAGCGGATATAAGATTTCATAACATCCAATCCACGTTCTTCTAGCCATTAGGTGCATGTTAATTTTCTAACTAGAGATCTGCAAGCCCGGCAAGTGCCCCATGCCTAACAAAAGGCACAGGCATATCATAGGCACAGATGCAAAGACATCTGGCATAAAGTTAGTGGGCACTTTTGAGGCATAGGCATAAAGTATTTGGCACACGTTGGGACACTTTGCATTATAAATATAAACAATCGATCTTAAACTATCAGGCACTAGGGCACAAAGTGCCTGCTTCAAAGGTGTCTAAAACATTACATGTGTGCCTACAAAATGCCTAAAACTTTTGTGCTTATGGACATGGGCAACCTCACAAGCATTAGTGCCAGGCATGATGCCCAATATGCCCAGCATGGGCATTTGCAGAACCCTAGTTCTAACTAGTTTATTGGCTTGATTTCAATCAACAGATAATTTACACAATTAATTTCTAGGTCACACATCGCATTCATCCATGTAACTTATTTTTGCAGATAATTTTTGGGTTTATTGTTTTTTTGTTAACTGCCGCTGAAACTTAGTGTAACGCATTATTAAGTCCCAGGTAATGATCTATGCTAGCTCATTTAAGTGCCTTTATTTGATGTTCTACTGTACGAGTCTTTATATGCTTTCAACCAATTTATCAAACCATGTTGATAATTTTAAGATTCGGTTTTATGGTTCATTGTGGCAATTTTGTTAATTATTAATTTAATGTTACTAATAAAAGGTTTTTAGAGTTTGGTAGCTGTAGGTATGCATATAAAGGGCAAAATATCCTACCTATATTTTGCTACTAATAATCAGAGGCGTGTGTTTGTCATGATAGAAATCAGATTTTTGAGAAATTTTCATTTTTCCTTTCGGCATAATAAGTATACTTTAAAGCAATATGTGTATACACACACTTTTACGTGCTAATTTAATTTTTTTTTTTGACCCGTAACACTGATGTGCATGATCCTGACAGACAAAATCCTGAAATACTAAAATCTTAAAATACTAAAATTCCAAAAATACAAAATCTTGAAAATTTCAAATTTCAAAAATCCCTACTAACCCTAATATTTTTCTATACTTATCGTGTCAACTAAATGATTTTTTTTTTTAATGTTACATGTTTACTGTAATGTTTAAATTTTATTTTAATAAAATTTTGTCCCTAGATACCATATGATAATTGAAAATTTATTGTACTAAATATAAATTTTAAATTTCATCTATTTTAAAAATAAACAAGAACGATCAATTTTTTTCAGGCAATCAGGTCATTTGGTAAGCCATTAAGAAATGTGCTTGAAAATGTTCTAAAATAAATTATAAGCACAATTCTACACATTTTGGCTGACCATTAGTTATTTGGTACTAAATATATTTGCCGTATAGTGTGGTCTAAAGACCTAGTATAATACCCCTCAATTGTTAGAAGAATTGAATGTTTGTAGGCGGGGTGCTCCACATAAGTTTATTGAAAATGATAGCACTTGGAGTATAAAATACTTCTACTTGATGATAGCGTTCACTTATATATTATGATATAATTAGTAATCAATTTAATAAAATTACGTTGCTACAATGCTCTTTCTTGGCTTATACCCCCATGCTACACTATCCCTTCGACTATAATACCTTATATGCAAACTAACTTGTAAAGTACCCGGTCTTTAGACTACGCAATACGGTAATTCTTGTTATGGAAAAGACTAGTAAAATTTTGGGTTAATTCTTCGATCCAATAAATTTACTAATGAAACTTCCAATTATTTCATTGTTGATACAAAAAGCCTATATATAAGACTACTTGCTGGTAAAACCATTGAATTTGGCTTTAAGATTTTAATATTAGATTTTAAGATCGAATTTTAAAGCCCATCACTATTTATTTAGCTAGAATTCTTTTTTTTTATGAACAATTATTGTAAAAAAAAAAAAAGATATATAAACAATGGTTGTACAAAAAGCAAAAAGGCGACTATGCAAGGTATTCTTTATTAAAATATGAATCCTTATATAAAAATACATTTGTGGAATTTCTATTCATAAAAACAAAACTAAATAATTTGACCAAGTCAAATACAAGCTTATAACAAAATTGTTTGAGCCTTAAACATAATAATTTTATATTACAACCTTTCTTTTCTAGACTGTTGTTTCATATAGAGTGTCAGTATTCATTTAACTGAATATAGGCCAAACCACTTTTGTAGAGTATTCTATAGATAAGTATTGTAAACTGTCGTATACTAGACATTCGACCCCCTATGGCCCATGACAAGGTCATAACGGGTTATATCACTATATTCAATGAGTAAACTCATGACATTATCATATGATTTTACTAAATGAACATAGTGATATGACCAGTTATGACTTTGTTATAGCTCAACACTGCTATGTACTATACCTGGGTCTATAATATAGGATAAAGTTCTGATAAAGCCTAAAAGATCCGGGTATACTAACCTCCAAATTATCAGACTTGTACCCATACAAGAGACCTGTGGGTTTGTTAATAGGTTTTTTGAATTTGGTAAAATAAAACAGACCCGGCCTTGTATATGACAGTTTCAGTACCTGCAGTTTTCTTTAAAGTAACCTAAATTCAGAGTACAATTACTTTAGATTATTTGACATATAAAATCGTATTTAGCGAAACTTCGAAATCTAATCGAAGCTCAAAACTTTTAAAATTAAAAAAAACTGCCTAAAATAGTGTTTATCTTAAAACTTTAGTTATATAACACTAATTGACGTGTGCGATACAAATAATTTAACTCTGTCTCCAATTTTTTGCTGGATTTAAGTCATTGCGTCAAGGGTCTGTCATTTTTATATACTAGTAATACCGTAAACCGTAATGCTACAACAAAGTCTTAATGCTACACAGGGTAGTAAAAAAAAAAAACTAAATTAAATCTAGAGTAGGGGGCATGGAGTACAAGACATGCCTTTTAGCATGCCCGATACTACAATAAACTAGGCTAATGCATTGCATTATGTGTCCGGAGCACATGACTATCATCATATAACACAAACACATAAGCATGCATGTTTTTGTTACACTTAAAGTACAAATATAGACACGTGGCGTGACCAACAAAAAATTTTCAATTTACATTTTTGATCTGATTTTCATAATATTTATGGTGATGCATCAAAAAGGTAACTAATTTTGATCGAAATGCATCAAAAACGTAATTTTTGTATCACTTTATGTAAATATTAAGGGTCCGTCACTATGCTCCGGACAATTATGGGAGATGCACTTAGTGACTTATTGATTCCAGCTTCGTAACTTATTAATTCAGTTATCGAAAATGGTTCAGTTGTCTCTAAATATATGAAAACAGCTATAAATATTCTTGGTACTTAAACAATGAATACTTTGGTATTCTACAATATACTTATCTTGATGCAATAGTACTGTATATATTCTGCGAATGTTTTTCATATCTTTGTTAGCTGTTTGGAACTCTTGTTATAGGAATTCTCAATATAAGTATAGTGAAAACATTTATACAAATCCCTCTTGATATAGTGAACTTACTAATAGGCTCTTGATATAGTGAAGACAACTTCACAGCTCGATTACTTCACTATAACAAGAGTCACTTGTAGTTTTTTGTTACTATTTTTGATTCAAAACTTGAGTAGCTAATAAAATACCATTCATAAACTTTGTAAACATACATATATGTTTAGAAAATTAAAAGATTGTTCTTAAAACAAATCTAAATATATATTTTTAGTATCACAAAACTTTAATATTAATCGTATTATTTATACATATATAAAAAATTTCTATATTTTTAAACCGGATTTTAATTATATGATTTGCGTCATGTTTAATTAATGTTTGTAGATCATTTTGTTCAGGTGACTTATGGATTATCAATTAATGTATTCTAATAAAATAAAAATAAAGCTATCAGTATTTAGAGTTTTTTTTTAATACAACTTGCATATATGTATTTTAATTTCTATATATAAATCATGCAATATCATATAAGTTATGCAAGTTTGATTATATTCTATTTTTAACTTAGAAGACAATTATCTGAAAATTAGATCCGATTAAAATCTATAAATAAGTTATGCTTTTTTTTTATACTTACAATAACTGATTTAACTCTTTTATTTTATATAATATATCATACATTCTTTTAAGTACATGTTAGCAGATTTATTCTTTTGTATTGTAATATATCATACTTTATTTGAACCATATTAGATGACATACTTTTCGCTTTGTTTATATTTTATGTAGAAGTAACTATTATATCATTATTTAATAATTAAATATAACAGTATTACATATTTAGTCTAAGGTGAATTATATACAAGAAATGATTTTTTCTTTTTCTTTCTTTTCTTTAAATAAAACTATTAAACAAACGATATCACTAAACAAAAATCTTTTTGACATTTTTGGTTATATATTTTTATACTTATTTCTTTTTAGAAAAATGCAAGGCAAAAGACCTTTTAAAATAAGTACTATATGCCATCATTGATTTATTTCACCTTCTATATCATCAAATCGCAGTTATTGTTTAAGCCATAGTTGCAACTACTCTACAACTTCTCACAGTGTTTGTTTAAGCCGCAACCATTCTTTAACTCCTATCTGATCAAACCGAAACAATCATCAATCTGAAAGCTATAAGCGAAGGTCTAGGTCTAGGTCTAGATCTAGATCCCTGACAAACAATAGAAATAATAAACATTCCAAGTGCTATTCTAGTTCACAGAATAAAAATAATGAAGGTGAAATAAGGTTATATAAAATTTTTATACTTTACAGAAACTTGCGAATAAGCAATATTAATACTATTTACAATTAAATTTTTTTTTTTTTTTATTTACCTTCGCAATATTGTGAGAAGGCGGATTTTATTAGGTATTTAGATAATACATTCTTGGTTACCCTATCCTGTACTATCCACCACAATCAC